>PVIH01014198.1:0-54890 GCA_004025045.1 Sigmodon hispidus | reverse complement strand
AAATTGCTTCTGTGTGGCCAGAGAGGGTCACCAAGGGAGTCCTTGTTAGTCCCAATTGCTCTGTTTTCTGCTTCTTTCTTGGCCGATTTGTGGATTCTTCTATTTCATCTTCTTCATCTGTAGGGACTGTAGACCAGATCTTTAGCATCTTATCCCAGGAGCCACTGCAAAATTTAGTTCCTGAACTATCAACTGCTATGGAGTCCACACTCCCAGCATGACCTCTGCAGCAGTGTAGGGCTTTTGTTTTGTTCTTCTCCACATTCCATTCCCATAGGAGAATAGTCTGATCCATTGAGGCACTCAGTAGTAAGCAGGACAAACCGTCTTTCTTCACCCAAGCCACATCTTTCACAACATCTGTATGTCCCACAATTGTCATTATTGACTTTCCTTCCAAGGACCAGATCCGAGATGTCTTATCATAAGAACCAGACAGGATCCATTCTTCTGCTCCTTCAATTGAGCTTATCCAGTCATCATGGAACATGCACTGCTCTGGCTGGGGTGCGGTGTATTTTTCCACGTATTCTAGTTCCACAACCTCTTCTGATGAAATATTTTCCAGTTCCATGTGTTTGACCAAGGGCATTCGAAGAAAATGGCCTTTGATAAGGAAATCAAACTCGACATGTTTGTGGAGCTCATTTTTGGTCTTCAGCAATTTATTGATGATGTTACTAAGATCAGCAACTTCAGAGGTGGCAGGGATTGAGAAAGGAACATCATCTACTGCATATTTCTTATTCTCGGTGTAGAAACGTGCCTGGAGTTGTGCCATGGCGGAAAGTACGCACGAGACTTCTCCACAAAAATGAATGCGTTTACTGACAACCAAACAGCTCTAAATTAGACGAAGTACGGCAAGTGCTGTCTTCCTCCGGCTTCCTCACACCAGACCATACCACGAGGTTCCCTTCCCACCGGCTTCCAGTCCGCACACGTCAACTACTATTTAGATCCGTAATCGATTAGGAAGATAAAAGACCTAAGTTGAATCTGACTTTTTTTTAAATCGAATACTTGAGACTCAATCAGATTGATTCTATATCCAAACAAAGTCCTTTTGGAATTTCTTCATGTACAAAGTTCTTATTATGTTGTAGTAGATTTTTTTGTTACTATGTAGGAGAGCGAGTTCTGGTTTCACGCACCATAATGAAGTTTCATGTGACTTGGCTCACCCATAGGCAATCACTGCATTTTTCAGTTAAAAAGAAGATAAGAAATTGATTTGAATTTGACTATCATTGCTAAATACTGAGACTTCTGATTCTTGGAGCATCCTCTCCGGAAGTGGGAGGGGGTTGCAAAACAAACAAACAAACAAACAAACAAACAAAACAGGGTCTCAATTCCAAAGACCACACTTCACTCAAACTTTAAAGAATCCCGCTTCTGCCTCTTGAATACTAGCATTACAGACATGCATGACACCATGCTGAGCTCAGTTCTTGGTTTTCACATATTTTAGATGGAAATAATTACTTCTGCTTACCTAGGAGGTAAATATTGTGCTAAGTACAGGTTGGAATTTGTATATGGACTACTTTAAGACGCAAAGCTGTGCAAGCCAAGTGGACTTGAATTGAAACATATAGGGAAGAGAACAAGATTGAGTTAAGGATCAGTGTAACACTGAATAGTTAACACCTGTAACCATTCACCAGCGTCAGGCAGGGTCCTATCACCCTAGCCTTCTATAATCATCTTACAGTCCTATAAGGTAGCACTAATCTAATTTTATTTCTGAATGATGTCATTAAGGCACAATGATGTAAAATTACCTAGTAAGGACTTTTTGACCAGATAGGAAGCCACGCCTACTCTTATAATAATATCTAATCTTGAGGCAAGATACTTAGAGATATTTATACAGAATGTGTTTTTAGTGCTGGGATTCACTTCTTATTGCAAAAGGAAGAGGAAGGGAGTAAGGATGATGAATTGGAGTAAAAAAAATGGAAAACTATGGAGGGAAGGAGGGAAGTGAAAAACAAAATCTGCATAGCATCCAGCCTCTCAGGAAATGCTGAATTCAGGTGTCCTCTGTGCAAAATTGTGTTAACTGACCATCTGTTCTACCAGCCTCATGCTAGTCTCTGGGAGGTAGTTAAAGATAAAACTAAAGCCCTCAAGACATTATTATCTACACTTGGTAGGGTATGAAGGGCAGTATATTGCAAATAAGCTACTTGAGCTCAAGTTGTGGCTCTCAAACGTAATATTTAGATATAATAGAAAACAATTGCACCTCATTTTTAAATAGAATAGAGCTGTTTTCTTTAAGAGAATTCTGAATTGAACTCATTTGCAAAAATATGGTGATTTTTCTTTGGTTAAAACAGTTTGAAAACAATGGTGCTTAATGATCTCTGAGGTCCTTCTTAACTCTCTGAGAAATAACACTCAGGGTAATCATTTTATTCAGAAATATTGATAGAAGGTCAGTAATTGAATCTTTGAGCAGAGATGCTTTCAAGATAATACTAATTAGTCAAATTTAATGAGCAACCTGTGGTTCAAACTAAAATTTGCTTTTGCCTGAATTTAGAATGCCCTCCTAACTAGGTGTCCCCGAATCTACTCTGATCACTTTTCAATTTGTATTCCCAGAACCTAACAGAGTTCTTACCCAAGAAGCAGATCTTGGCCCATCCACACTAGAAGTCTTTGACAAATACTGATTTTCTGAAAAATACTGTTTGTATGAAAAAGAATGGAATTTTTTTGCATAATATTTTTATTTATTGTTTGGTAATTTCATGTCATGCATCCCGTAAAACTCAGTTATCAGTTCTCTCAGTTTCATACCCACTCTTATGATCTCCCTATTTACAAAAATACACATTCATGCTGCTAATTTATTTACTGGAGCATAATTAAACTCCCTGTTGCCAGATCCTTAAAGAAAACGAGTCATTTCCTACCCAAGCCCCTACCAGAGGCCATAAGTGCAGAAGTAAAGCACTGTGTCATTTTGCTATGTTCTAGCTTTGAGCTCTTGTATACAATGACATCTATTTTTATATAATCCACTAAATTTAAGGTGACCTATGGATCTGTCAAAAGCTGGCCTGTACCAACTTCATAATATAAACATTTATATATGTATATATATAAACATATATAATAGTTTTTTATGATTTTTGCCTTTTTCATTGACAGCCCCCACTAATTTAACTCACTAAATGCATGATTGAGCCTTTCTCACAGGTAGCCTGGGACCATTTCTTCTATCTGAATGGTACTTGATTTTCACCTTCCTAACAGTGACCTTTTTGTGCTCTTTAAATTTCAACTCAGTTCTTGCTGGTAATCTTGTTCTTTCTATTAAAAGTGTCCTGAGACCTGTTTCACATGATCTCTTAGCATTCTAACTTTCTACTTGGATGGCAGATAACAGCTCATCATTATCCCATTATTTACTGACCAGTATAGAAGACCATTGCCTATAAACAAGCATCTTTGCCCACATACTTTATCAATTTATTCTCAGATTTTCTTATCATAGAACCTTTCACAAATAGGCATTCAGACAGCTTTTCAATGAGTAAGTAGATTGTTTTTTTTTTCTCCTCAGAATGTATCCAGAAGCCATACTAACATCATTCTGTAAAAGCTGAATCTCTTTACTGTGCCAATGACCTGTAGTTTTTACATGTACATTGAATGTTCAGATTGCACTTACTTTCTCATATATCATTGAAAAACTGAAAACCAAATAAATTAAGTGAACTGGTCAAACTCACTCAAAGATATTTTGAAGAAAGTAAAGCTAAAATTAAGGGCCTTAGATGGATAGTTCAAACACTTCAGTCAAATCAAAGCAGCTATTATAAATTGTTTTCAACCATTCTAGATCTAAGTCTTGCTAAGTCTATTACTTTGGAAAACTATTGCACCAAATAAGAATAAGGGGAAAGCAAGAAGGAAGATGATAACGAGAAGAATAAAGAGAGGAGGAGGATGAAAAAAAGAAAAGGAAAGTGAAGGAGAGGGAGTTTCAAAAATACTCTAAAGGGTTATAAACAGATATTTTTAGAGCATATTAAATGTAGCTAAATGAGGTGACATTCTTAGCAAGTACAGGTATTTGAGGATGGGGTAACTTACATACTACCATTTTCTAATTGTTAGAGATGATTATATTGTGAAATAAAGCAGAACAATGGGAGATTATTTATTGAGGACATACAGCATAATTATTTGCATTTTGCAGTGACTCTTAGTCTTTGGTTTATTTTTATTTCTGACCTTGAACTGGTAGTGCAGGCCATAGCCAAGCACAATGTAATTATACATTGTTGAAATAAAAATCTCTTGGAGGCATCTACCCCAGACTCTAGTCCTGTGGCCTTAGCTTTTGAACCCTTGTCAGCTTTTAGCATTCTTTTAATTCCATTTGGTGTTTAATTGGTGTCTGTGGAAGGATACTGGCCATCACAATAATTATCTCAATTTCAGTGACTTGTTACATCCTCATTGGTTCCCATTCTTCTCTCTGAACTTTCTTATCTCTGAAGAAAATCTCCACAGACTCCTGCAATGGGACACAGAGCTTTGGTTTCTTATATTTTATTGAACTCAAATTTGTTTTCAATTTATTACAATAACAGTTAAGGTGGGCCATGCTACTTATTAGGATTGTGACCTTTATAAGTCTCTAAATCTGCCTGAGACCTTTGCAGTCAGGCTAAGAACAGGTACAACACAGAGTCAGTGTCCCAGTAAAATTATATGACAACACTCTATAATGTGTAAAGAACTGCACGGATGTAATAATAACATAGCCAAGAACACAACAAAGTAACCTCTACAGTTCTCAACCCTCCTCATGAGGTGACCCTTTAATACAGTTCCTAATGTTATGGTGAAACCAACCAAAAATTATTTTGTTGCTACCTCATAACTCTAATTTTGCTAGCATTATGAATTGTAATGTGAATATCTCATGTAGGATATCTGATATTCCACCCCCAAGGTGTCACATCTACTTTGTCCTAGAGTATGTGTAGAGATTTAATATCTCCTTCTAAAATGTGTGTGTTTCTTTTGTACAAGAAAAAAATATGAGCCTAGCAAACTACAATCCTAGAATGAAGAAGAGATAAAAGTTAGAATTCTCAGCCACACAGATTTTGACAGGCCAAGGTATATGTCTGTATTTACTTTCAATGTAAGCTTGACTCAGTGTTCAAATATCCAAATTTCAGTTGTGATGGTAGATGCAAAACTATTCCCTTGCCCTAAACTCCAGTAGTAGAGCATTTAATGTGACATGTTTAGCACATGACGAGAGAGAGAGAGAGAGAGAGAGAGAGAGAGAGAGAGAGAGAGAGAGAGAGAGGAGTAATGCTGTTAGCCAGGTCAAGATGGAGTGCAAAAGTTGTTAATTAGAAAAGAAGAGTAGAAGTAAAAGTGGATAGAAGAGATGGGTGTGTGCTCAGCACATGTCCTGAATCTGTACATGGCTACATTTAGTGAATAATTTTATTCTAATTACAATGTATAGTCTTTGTCACTCTTTTGTAAGCTGAGACACGCCCATTTTTCTGTTTACTTTTTTATATTTTTGGTTGTGAGCCTAACCTTTAATGGCTGAGCCATCTCTCCAGCCGCAGTTTACTTTTTTAATCTGACATTCTACAAATGTCATTGCACAAGCCACACTCACTTTATTTTTCACTTTATTTTATTCAGTTTCAAATCATTAGAATTATCTAAATAATGTTTTGAAATTTTTTTCTGAACTCTCCAAATCTTTCTCAGTTTTTTTTCTTTATTTAAATTAATGGCTATTATTGTAATTGATCTATTTCAAATTTTGCTGCATAGTTCAAATGATTTTCCCATATGAGAAAAAGCAGCTTAAATATCATTGATTTATTTTACTATTATATTTATGATGTCATGACACAATTGATATATGAAGATTCCAAAGAAAATAGCCAAGAGCATTCTGATTAGCATGGACATCCCTCTGCTCTGTTACCCGATGGAAGACAGAGGATTAATATTTTGGAAGTATCTTTCATAAAGGTCAACTATAAGAGCCTTTCCAAATAGAGGCACACACTTTTATTCTAAATTCTTATTTGTAATATTTGTAATGATTTTAAATGATATTTTTATTAGTTATTTAAGAATTTAATATATTTTATTTTGACCATATTAATTACCATTCCACAATTTTCCCCTTGTCCATTCCTACCCTATACCAACCCAACATTGTATACTCTCTTTTTCCTTTAAACTCTGGGATGCATGATCATACACACTCACTAGGTGATGGCTGACCTACCAAGGACCAACATGGCTTTGGTAGCAGTTCTAGCCAATCCTGGTGAGCTGCGAGCTATATATCCTTTGGCCCTGCCTATTCCCATTTGTAAAACCATATAATATTAGTAATTCCTCTACAGGGACACTGTGAGGATGATTCAAGATATGTAGGTGGTATTAATAAGCATATAAACAATGGTGAATACATAGTAGCACCTTTTGCAATTGGCCTTATTGTTACTAAGATTATATTTCTGTGCTGGTATGGAATTATACAGAGATTAAATGCTTGCATGTAGAGTTGTAATTTTCTCATTTTCATAATGGAAAACTGGGTATAGAAAAGTAGATGTGATATTGTAATGTGTAGCATCTTGGGGGGAGTTATTTGAAAGACAACCTTAAAGGACGGGCTGCCCTGTATGTTTTAAGAATTTAAATTGCTTCCCTCTGTTGACAAGAGTGTTGACATTGGTAAGGATGCAGTAGGGACACACTCATCTGGAACATTGTTTCTATATAGATGGCGGGACCCTCCCAAGGCTTGTGACTGACTATATCTGAGATGCATCTTAGAAATGGTTGATATTGATACGGTTGATGTAAAGCCTCATAAGCTTTTTATTAGAAAATTCCACTCATTGCTACATGTATATACTTGGTAAAGAGGAAACAAATATGTATTTGACTAAGAAATGTGAATTCTAGAGGATATTGTAAAAAAGAGAAACAAAGAAAGTAATGTCTGTGATTCAGTAACTTTATATTCCATTGAATTAAAAAATACTAAACAGGAAGGGGCAAAATTTGTGTATTTCCTCTGACTTTCTGACAATAAAACTTTTGTTCTGGGACAGTTTTGGAGATGATCTTTCTCAGAACACAGTCTCAGACTAAATAATTAGACCCAGAGGAAGAATAGTTCTCCAGCCCCTTGACTGTCCTGGTGATTAGAAGAGATCCTCATCTTCCAGATAGTTTTTCTGAAGAAGGAAGTTCCAAACTCTTCTGCTTATGCAGTTGTTTATTGCTATTTATTCCTGCAGATTTTATCCTCATTGTGAGGTCATAACTGCAACCAGCTGCTGCCAATGTAAGAGTAGGAAGATATTTCATCTCTGGTGTAACTTAGGAATGAATTTATCATGTTTAGTTTAGGGATATGACTAATCTTAAAGAATGAACATTTCCAAGACTACGACCTCTAATATAGGTTATTTTTGAGTTTGCAAAGGCTTTGTACATTGATGGTCATATCTATTCCTTATAACAGGGTATGAGAAAGTAAGAACAAAGTTTCATCTTCCCATTTTGAGTGAGAAAACAAGAACTTTAGTTTCTGACTTGCCCATGATTACAACATATGGTTCTTTCTCCTGCTGGCATCTTGCACTGCTCTGGTCTCCTATACTTGCCTCAGAATGATTTACATTCATGTTTATACTGAATCTCAGTTTATACCTCCATCCAGTCTTTCATTCAAAACATTGTAAATGAATACCTATTAAGTTCCAGAGATCATATACTATACAAAGAAGCAATTGAGGTAGTAATGCAGAAATAGATGCCTTTATTGGGAGATCATTTAAAATCCTAACATATTTATTGACATTTAAAAGGCAAAATGACCTCAAATCACAAAACCATGTGTTATTTCTCGAAGGAAACCTAAAATATCTCTTAAGTCATTACTATCATTTTATTTTATTAAAGTGTAAAACAAAATAGAGTATCAAAATGTATTAGCCAGAGTGACGGAATTAATTTGTTTTGCCATATAATGAATTACTATAAATCCATAAGTTAAAATGACAGATGCACAACCTTACAATTTCAATGTGTTGGAATCTGATTTTATATATTCAGATATGCTTGTGTCCTATGGGCGAAAATAAAACCATTGACTAGAATAAGCCTTTACCTATTATAATCCATGGGAAAGAATATACATTTAAGTTTCTTCTTACCATTTGCAGCTATAGGACACAAGTTATCATTCTCTTTTTGTTTTCTGGCTGAAATTCACTTCATATCATATTTGTCATTCTTCAATACTTTTGTACTACTCCTCCCTCTTCAAAGGTATGAATAGCATGCCTTTTATAAGTTCAGCTGCCTCTTGAAAAGTATTTCCTCTTAAGCAACAAAACTAATAAGAATAAGTCCTTCCAGAAAACTCTCTTATCTTTAGGTCCCTTATATAAGAGAACAAAATTACTGAGATGACAGCTTATCGTAATTACAGTGGTAGGAGATTTGATCCTGAAAAAATACAGAGGAAGGAGACATATTTAGAATTCCCCATCCTATAGCAGCACAGCCAGCTTACAACAGAGTAGGGGCAGAAGATATCAAGTTTTCTTTTAGGCTCTAAATATTTATTTTTCTATAACTGATGACTCATTTAGGGACTTAAAGCAAGAACTACTGTCTCAACTCATTATCCATCAGTTAGAAATTCATGTGTGCAAATAGTTACTGGCCTGATGTGGAGATTCCAAGAGAGCACCAATGGTGCCTATGTAGAGATGGTCAAAAGACTGCATTCCATTCATCAATAGCTCTTTTTGTGGGTCTCTCTATGTGGTTCTTAATCAGCCAGGCCAGGTATTTCAGAAGGCTCTCTGAGCACCAACTGGTATTTTTCAAAGGGACAGAGGTAGAAGCTGCTGGCTGCTTCAATTCAGAGCGCATAATTAGAGTATGTAAATTCTAATTTTTTTTGATTTATTTATTTATTATGCATACAGTTTTACAGAAGAGGGCGCCAGACCTCATCATAGATGGTTGTGAGCCACCATGTGGTTTTGCTGGGAATTGAACTCAGGACCTCTGGAAGAACAGTCAGTGCTCTTAACCTCTGAGCCATCTCTCCAGCCCCCATTTTATTAATAAAAACAGTGGTAGAGTCTGCTGAAATTCAAGGAAATAACCAGCCTCCCATCTCTAGAAAAAGTTTATATAGAGTATGGTTTTATCTATTTTTCTCAAACAACCCATGTTACCACAGAAGGAAGCTAATTTCTTATTGACCGTGTGAAGAAACATTTTGTAGCATAAAATTGGCCTTTAGAACTTAATTACTTAAAATTACTTTTAGTAAGTTAATCTTAACATTTGAACCCATTGCTAAATGTTTCTCCCAGGCATACGTTTTGTTGTTTGTTTTATCATTTTTTTCCTTTTTGAGGAATGATTATAGGGAATGGCTTCAAATAAGCTACTATCATTGTCTTATTTTGTGGATATATGTACAGTGTGAGTGCCAGAGAGGGAAAGGACATTCTGGAAGTTACTGGAAAATTCTCTAAATGAACATTCTAAAATTGAATAAACATAGTAAATAATCACTGGATCCTGTAAAAAGGACACTAGTACTTAAACTCTATGAACTCTGGTCATAATTGGGGTGTGAGGCTCAAAGTATTATTTTCTGCATCCTCAAATTATTGTCTTCAGGGCCATTGTCAAGCAAGCTCCTAATGACAAGGTTATTTACATTCTTTGATGTACAATAACCTTGGTAGAATGAAGGTTCCTTTGGAAAAAGCTTAAAGAAAGATTAACGGTGATATTTTTCAGCAATATGCAAATTCTCTCTTAAGGGGCAGATTTGAGTTGTAGACTTCCAGGTACAGTTTGAGTAAGCTCAGACAAATCACTTAATGTTTCTAGTCTCAGTTTTCCATCTATTTCATGGTCCAGATCTTACCCAAGAGTCATTTATATCTGCGATTTTGATATTCTGCCAATATAGGCTCCTTAGCAGCTCCTCTCAGAATAAATTGCTACATTGATAGATCTGAACTACTTGTTTTCTTGTGTGTGTGTGTGTGTGTGTGTGTGTGTGTGTGTGTGTGCATGTTGAAGGTGATAGTATGGATAACAATGACTTATTCTGAATGTGTATTAAACTGTCTTATTAAATATAAGGTTCAAGTCCACAAATAAATCCAGTATAGCCTGGAGCAGCTGTCTGTCAATCACTGGAGCCTAAGGATTTCTTCCCAACCACATGGCAATGTAGCTTTGAGCTAGAAGTTATTTTGGGCATTTCTTATCTATTTATGGAAGAAAAAAAGCAGAGTCTCAACACTCTGGTAACCCAAGGGAGTACAATTAGGATAAGTGGTTGGGAGATTCATGCTTAGAGATTATTCTCAGCACTATGCAATTTATTAAGGCCAAGACTGGCAGGGACATCTCCATTTCCATCAATGTTTGTAATTCTGTATTTGTAGCAAATAGGACGGGCGACTCATTCCCAGTTGATATAAGACAAGAAAATAAGTATCTCCAGTTTCTTTATATTGTATTTAGTCCCCCCCACACACACACTTTTTCTGAAGCTCAGAAGTTGCTTTTTATTTGGGTTGGAATCTACAGGCTCAGGGGATTGAGTCAGAAATAGAACTGAGTTCTCACAATCTTTGTTGATAATTCCTTCTGCTGTTTTGTTTTTAATCTTTCTTCTGAAATGTCTTCCTATGTTTCATCCCAGCCTTACATCCACCCTGTACATGGGTGAGGGTTAGGTTTAGGGTTAGGGTTAGGGTCTCAGTGTTATGACAAGTCACTAGTGACCATCAGGCCATCTCTTCTTTTCTGAGCCTCGGTGTTTCACGATGTTAAAATATCATTTTTAATGCTCCCTTTACCCAACATTCAACAGAAAACAAGTGTGAAGGTCAAAATTAAGTATGGAACAGACAAACAAAGACCAAAAGACCTTAAAGGTTTGATGATGATATAAAACTGCTGCAGGTGGTTCTCCACTTACTGCTATTATTCTGAGTATTTTAATGGATTAATTTTGCAAATGTCATATAGAATTATTGTGTTCTTACAGCAAAGACAAACCATCTAATTGTATAACAAGATGTAATTTCACTCATTTCTCATATGTAAATATAAACAAGATCAAAAAATAGAAACTTGGAGACACAGACACTGCAGGGTTAAGAAAAATTGTTGTTCTTCCCAAGAGAACTTAGGTTCAATTCTAAACACTTAAATTAGATGGCTCATATCCACCTATAATTCCAGCAATAAGTGATCAAATGCTCTCTTCTGGCCTCTGAAAGCACCAGCACATATGTTCCCACAGTGTGCGTTCATGTGTTCATGTGTGTTCATGTGTGTGTGTGTGTGTGTGTGTGTGTGTGTGTGTGTGTGTGTAAGTGTTTGAACATGCATGAACAGAGAGGGAATTTAAAAAATTATTCTATATTAAGTGGTTAGCACTAAAATCATGTGCATAAAAGTAACAGTAGGTGGACTGAGCACCTTACATATGTGTGTGTGCATGTGTATCTGTATGTATATACAAATAGATTCATATTTATATGTGTATATGTGCATGTGTACTTGCATATATGAAACAAAAGCAATTAAAGAAAAAGAGGACACAATTTCCAGAGGGAGAAAAGTTGGGTGTATATGATATATGCTAGGGGCTGGAGTGGAGAAAAGGAAGTGGGAAAATGTTAAAATTCATTTATTTTTGTTTTTGTCTTTTTTACTTTTTATAAACATAACTTTATTAAATAATCTGGTAATATTAATAAAGAAAATAGTTCCTTTTAAAACATTGTTCCCATCTTATATTTTATGTTAAGGTTCTTTGTTATTTTTGTTTTTTATTATGAATAAAGTCATATTTTTTAACCATGTATCCCCTTGTTCAAACTGCCTTCCCTCTCCCACCCCTCCCAGTCACTCTTCTTCCCATCACTTTATCTCCTCCCCAGCAAGGGCAGGAGATCCCAAGGTCCCAATGTGGCTTAGTTCAGCACCCACTCCCAACAGATCTGCTTTAAAAAGTAAAACTATAATCACATTGGCATGTATATATACATAAACACATACATATAGAATTCTCTCTGTCTACCTGTCTGTCTATCTATCCAGACAAATATCTGTTCACCTCTATATCTATAGTACCAATCTGTATCTATATGTACCTTGGGTTTTATCTTTATTGAGATACCACCTGCTAAACACTGTCTGATCATGGACACATTTGCCATAGATCAATTCTGCCATTGTATTAAAAAAATAATTAACTAATTAACACATAATTTGTAGGTGTTCTTATATGTCTACATTGGTAAACAAGAGGATGTCAGAATACCATCTCCTACCATATGGGTTTGAAGACTTGAATTCAGGTTGGCAAGCTTAGAGACCTTTAACCTCTGAGCTATCTCATTGGCCCAAATCTTCATTTTAAAATGAACACAAACTTAATCTTTGTTTCATTTCCTTTTAATTTTTCTTAGCAATTACTGTTCATTGCTTTGTGTAGCTGTGGTTGGCTCATCTCCTAGGAGATTCCAAAATGTGTGCAGACATCTGTTCTGCTGCTGATACTTTTACATGGTCTCCAGGTTGAGGCAGAAATGAATACTGTAGCAATCTTAATGCATGCTTTTCAGGGTACTTGCATTTCTGAGTGTGTGTGTGTGTGTGTGTGTGTGTGTGTGTGTGTGTGTGTGTGTAAACTAATTAACACATGGTACACACATGTTAATATGTTCATTTTGCTAAATACTTCAGCAGAATAGTTCCCTTTGCCTTTTTACTGCAATTCTTTTTTTTTTTTCCTGTCACTGCACAGGGATATTAAATTTGCTCTATATTTTTACCAATATTTAGCATTTTTTCTTATATTCTTTCTTTTTATTTTTCTGTCAATTTAAGTTTTACTTTTTACTTTTTGTCTGAAGTTGTATGTCATTGAAATTTTGACATATATGGTTCTTAAATCGTTCAAAATTTTACAGGATGCTATAGAAACAGAAAATCTATTTCCTCTTGTTCTGGAAGCCTGGAATTCTTTTTTTTTTTTTCTTTTTTAATGTGAATAAAAATGTTTTTTATGTGAATTTATTTTATAAGTAAATAAAAAAAGAATCACAAAGCTATAATAATACAGATTATATATTGTTGGGCCCTGGTCTCAAGGCCCCTGTAAAGATCACCAGAGACACAAACTCTCTGAAATGCAAAAGCAAGGTTTATTGAAAATTATGAGCACACAACAAGGACCTCGGTCTGGCACACAGGCATGACAGTGGCCACAGGAGGTGTAGCCCCTTTGCAAGCTGGGTTTTTAAGGACAAAAATCACAAGGCAGGTTTACTTGGGGTCAAGGGCTCAGGTGTGCTGTGGATGAACTCATGCTTAGGGACTTTTTACAACTTAACATTTCTGGCCCCCACCTGGGTGGTGTGACTGGTGGGTTTTTACTGCCTGAGGGTTGGATCATCCAGGTGTCCTTGGCTAGGTTTAGCTAATTCTTTCTTGGAACTGGGCAAGCCCCTGCCAGGAATGTGAAACTGAACTCTATGGCTACTAGAATACAAAATGGCATTTCTTGAATTAAGTTTACTCTCTTCGAAATCAGGATGTTTTGGGTTGTGTACAATTATTAACTTATTACACTTTCATGTAAGTCTAGATAATAAATGTATCTACATACATGTTATAGAAAAATATGCAGATTTACGCATTTATAAAACAAGGCTAGTTGGAAAAACAGGCTTATTCGCATGCTTTTACTTTCTTCAACATTCAATTCATTTGTACAACTTATTTTGATATATGTCAATGTATTTATAGCATAAAGTTAAATCACATTTTGAAGGAAGGGAGCTGATGAATGAACCTCAGGTTTTATGAAAGCAAACATCTTACCATTTAGATATTCTACATTTTTCCCCTTTTCTTTTTTCTTTTCTTTTTTTTTTTTGTTGTTGTTGTTTTCTTTTCCTTTCTTTTTTTATTATGAATAAAGTCACATTTTCTATCTGTGTATATCCTTGTTCAAGGTCCCTTCCCCCTCCTACCCCCTCCAGTCAGTCTCTCTTCTCCACATTTTCCCATCTCCTCCCCAGCAAAGGCAGGAGGTCCAAGGTCCCTGGAATTCTAAGACCAAGAAATACACATAAATTTCTGGGGAGGGATTTCTGGTCTCTAATACTGTTTTCTCCTGATAGAAGGCTTCCCCGGTCTCTTTTGGTCCACATGTATAAAACAACTAATTCCATTCTTGAGGATTCTGTTCTCATAGCCTCATCATCTCCCAAAACCCTGACCTCCTAACACCATCTCTGAGAAATCTGAGATGTTAGTTGATGGATTTGCGGGACACAAATGATCTAATCTGGTTTGGGTTACAAATAAAATCTCATTGTAGCTGGAGGTGCATTAGTTCATTGTGTTGTCACAAACTTTGTATGTTTTGCTGGGTGTGATTTAATCTTAGCTTTTTCAATTAACTAATATTTTTCATTTGTGGTAAGTGCTTTAAAGAAATATCCACCTACTCTAATACCACAAAGATATATGACTTTTTTGTTGTTGTTGTTGTTGTTAAGTTATTTAATCCGTGTTGCTACTTACTCTTTAAAAGTCTGCCATTATTTGTTTTGATTTGGTGGAATAGAAGCAATTGTTATTAAAATTCCATTGTTTAATATCAGTAGTTAACTCACCCATCAGCACTTGTTGAATTTTTCTTTCTTGTAGTTTTTGTTTTTTCATTTTAAAATTACTGATTTCAAAGGAACCATTTATCACATGAGCTCAAGGGGAGGGAGCATAGCCCTTGTTTTCATAAGAGATCCTGAATACCTACTGTAAGTCTGAAACTTCTATGTATTCTCTTCTTTGATGCTCAGAATGAACTTGCAAAGCACATGCTATTATTCCATTCTGTTCTTGAAACAGCACAAGCTTAGAAATACAAGGGATTATTAGTTCAAGGTTAAATAATGTACTCATTAACATTCGATATCATTTTTTTTTTATTTTTAAATTCCATTGACCATGCCTAGCCTAGCTTTTTCTTTTAAACACATTTTAGTGGCAAAGTTATCAGAACTCTGGAGAATGAGCAACCAATGAAATGAGACTATTAGGATATAATCAGTTAGGCTGTTTTAGTAACACAGAGGAATATTTTCATATGGGACATTTGAAATATGTGATTATTCTTTAACCTCAATAAAAATAGTGGCTAGTACTTATAAATTTTTTGCACTAGAAAAATCTCAGAAATTTTTCATATTCAAGTTAGCAGTTAAAACGAAGTGTAAGGTAGATACTATGCTTCTCATTTGGCAGATAAGAAAACTTCAAGCCTGCGCTTGGAAAGGTTGGTAAATTGCTTGACTGATAAGCATGAATACATGATTTCCATCACTCACACCTACATTTAAAACAAAACAAAAAAAAACATTCATTATTAATTCATGCTTATAATCCCAGCACTGGAAAGATGGAGAAAGGTGGATCCTGGGAGCTCAGTGTCTGGCAAGCCTAAACTAATCAGTGAGTCTCTAATCTCATTGAGAGACCCTGCCACAGGAAACAAAATGGTGGACTCCTGAGGAAATGCTAGTCAGCCTGTGGCTTCAAAGTGCATGAAAACATGAGAACACATACACACACTCAAACACATGTGCAAAAGAAAAGGAGGAAACCTGAGTGTTGAAGAGTTTGTGACTCATTTAAGGTCTAGTATCCAATATTAAATAATGTTGGTGCAAATGCAGTTCTTACTTAACTATTTTCTACACTGTGATCACCAAAATCATTGACTTATATGTCTGTTGTCTGTCTTCAAGTTTATAACAGGGCAGTAGGCTATGGTCAGTCCCTTTTTTCTTCCTTGGTCTGAGGCTCCTATTGTCCTGCATCTGTGCTACCCAGGACACATAGCACACTGACAGCATCCACATGGGAGCACCTGCTGCTTTCAGTCTTTCTTGCATCTCTGAGATGCTCTAGCTCCTTCCATCATCTGTCTTCAGTACTTCTATGCCCCAAAGCAAAACTCTGAATTTGAATATGCAGCTGATGTTGCCTGTCACCTCCTTCCAGACACAGAACAGTGTAATTGCAAAAATTGTTTCATAATCCTCCCCAATTATGTTTCTGACAACCTAATTTGAAAGCCCAGGTTGGATTTACTTTGCAGCTTGCCTTCACCCTCCTTCCACACTCAGGGCTGCCCCCTGCAAGCATACTTACTGCCTTTGTTCCACAGTACCAAAAGAGAAAATGTCCTCAGCAGGACATGAGACCATACAACTCTCCTTTTGGTCTTTACTTCATCATTGTAATGTACTGCTCCATGAGGCTCTTAACATGAGGCTCTGACATCATGTGAAGAACTGAGGAGAAATAGGCTATTAAGGACATGGAAGGAACCCAAATAGGACAATGATAAAAAGATAAATATTTGTTCAGGGAAAATAATGAACAGAGGGAGGCTGATGACTGATGGCTAGTTATAATTATGTGCAGATTTGATCATCACTGTTCTTTAAGAATATGCACAAGCATGGCTACACACACACTACTATACATATAGTGTGTATGTATACATATGCACACACACGTACTCTTACAATGTTCAATGTATGAAGAACAGTGCATACAAGACACCTAGGAATAAGTTCTTGTCTCTCAGTTTCAGCCTGTCTTCTGTACAGTATGCACTTTGTGGAACCATGCAGATTTACCTAGGCACCTATTACAATGTCAAAGAATCACCTAGGAAGACAGACACAGAACATAAATAAAAGAATAATTTGTAATTCCACTTCTTTTTCATTTTTTTCACCTTTAAAAACACACTTCTATTAAACAAATAGGCCATAAGGATTATAGTTTTCTATTTTAGCCTAGACACACTCCCATCCTCTTGGCACTAGATTTGTGTGATCTTCCCTAAAATGCCACAGGCCAGGCACCACGTTCCCGCTTAGGCAAAACCTCCAATTAAAATCAGCAGGGAGGTTGCTTGAATTAGGAAACCCAGCCAGGGCTCCCCAGCCTGATGGTTCTGAAAGGGAGATGTGAGCCTTTAAACAACAGGATGGGAAACCCTGGGTGGTGAAGCCTCTGTCCTCCAAATGACAAGGGACTCATGCTGTGTCACTAGGAGACCTGTCAGGTTGCCAGAACTTTCTGGCTGAGGCAAAGACAGGGCCAGCAGGGAAGCAGCTGAGGTGTCTCCAGGGTTCCAAGAGTGGTTTAGATCCACTCTGGGGTTTAGAGGGCAAGCAATATATACCATGATCACTGAGAGTGTGCTGAGATTATATTTAGAAATTTTGAACTCTGGCCATGTCTATGCTGTGTGACTGTGGGTGAGTGAGAATCTTTCTCTGATTTTAACACCCTTACCAGTGATGTGAGAATCAGAAGCAAATCCTATCTCAAATGGGTAATGTAAGGGTGAAGAGATAACTGTTGTGACCTAGGAGGTACTGCAAATTATTGGCTGGCCATGTCATCAACCCAGTAGGAGTGGTGTTGAGTTCCAAACATTACAAAGATGCTCTGCTAATTTGAAATTTTTTTTTCCCAAAATTCTCTGGTTTTCTCTGAAGCCACTGTGGGTGCTAATCAACCCAGTACCAGATTTTACCAGTGTATAAGTGAACATTCAGTTTAGTTAGTGTCTTATATCCTCTTTCCTTTCTCACCCTCTCTCTTCAGTCCTGCTCACCCTCTTGCTGTCTCCCCTCCCTTCACTTGAGGGCCCATCAGAATTAACTGAATATCTCATCCAACAAAAAAATGCTGACTTAGCAGCACATGGAAGATGCTGTGGCTGGATCCCCAGAGACAGAGAAAAGCATTTTAAAACAAGGTTCTAGCTGCCTCTGTCTCCTACTGACTGCTTAACAGAGAATCTGTTTAAGCATTGTGAGACTCTCACATACAGAACTGGCCTATTAAGCTGTTCCCCTGTCGCCACCAAAGTTGGGGTGGCTGTCATCAACTAGCCTGGGAAATGGTATTTATAGATCACATTCCCTCCTACCCATGGTCCCCACCCTCTCCCTGTGCACTCATCAGATGGTTCCAATTATCTGTGAAAGGAGAAGAGAGACCCTGGAAGTTTCAGAGGAAGCAAGGCATGTGATAATAGGTTCTTACATGCTTAGACTTTATATATTCCCTTATGCTTTACATTTGTTCCTCTTTTTATGGCTACTCCTTTCTTCTTGTTCTGCTTACTGCCTTATGTCCTATTACGGGTGTATAGCACAACATACCCATACTAGATGTACAAAGGCTGTTATTTGATAGTATCTAACCTTATTTCTCAAGTCTGCCATTATCTTCTGCCACACCACAGTGGTGATCTGTGACATTCAGGGGCAGAGTGTACATGAATACTCCTTATCACCATCCGTGATACTCAGTGGTGCATAATAGTGGCAAAGCATGGAAACCCTTCACTGCTTTAGGTTCCACCTCCAATAGCAATTTTCATACTCAGATCACTGGGTGGAGATGGAGAAGTTATAGGAGATCATTTTGATTAAGGCTGATTTACTGTTCAAAGTTGCTTGTATTAAAAAAAAATGATATGTTACACACACACACACAATGGACTGAGCTTTTTGCAAGTCTTAATCTTCTCAAAATAAAGTATTGAAAAACAACAGGATGCTCACTGACCTTGTAGACCAGGAATTACTGATTACAATGCTCTTCCTCTCTCTGGTGTTCCTCCTCTTGTGTAAGAAAAAGGGGATGAATCACTAATCCCTGCCACTGTCCACATTCTCTGAATCTTGTACTGATAGTAACTGAACCTGTTTCTTTCTTGCTCACTCTGGTTGTGACATATATTCTGCCCAGTAGCTCTTATGTACCCTTCTGCCCATCATCTCCAACATGAAGTCCCTTTCTCCCCTCTGTCACCCTACTTTGCTCTCTGTTTCCTCTTTCCTGGGCCTTGCACTTCTTATACCCCCCCCACACACACACACACCACTTCCCTTCTGGGTCCTGGTGATGTATCATTAATGCCCCCTTTGATACAACCCACAACCTCATGATTATTCCAAGCTCAGGAGACGCAGGTGCCATGCAGCCTGCTAATGTATCTCAGAGGGCCTCTGTCCCCAATCCCTCCTGCCTGACAAGGCTGGAATCCTAATTCCCCAGCAGCCCTCTTGCTTGTAGCAGCATCACCAGGAACTTTCATCTTTTTATTTCTCTCACTGAGGATTCTGAGAGTTCACACACAATGGAGCATTGATAGGCGGAGCAGGGGCTGTGATCCCTACAAAGGGTCCCAAAGATGAGACACGAGAAAGGGGGCGCTCTACCGGCTTATAGAATGCCTTGCAGATGGGAACAGAAGCGCTCTAAATGGGGTACTGTGCTGTCACTTGGAGAGGGAGTGACAGGGGCAAGTGTGGGCCATTTGAAAGAGGCAATTTGAAATAACATTCTTGTCAGATGCAACCACGCAATCGCAGCCGCGTGGAGGGCCCCTGCAGCTCACACACACACAAAAAATATCAGATGACTCATACCCCAATATTCAGTCAATGTTCTGATTTTGGAAGTGAGAGCCACACAGCTCATTATGATTCTTGCTCCGTTTCCTGAAAGCTGGGCCTGCTGTTCTCCAGGCTGTAATAGGATTGGTCTCACGAAGCAGAGACCAGAGAGGCCTGAGGCTGTGTGGGTGGATGGTATGGAAAACTAATACTGCTGTCCTGAGGGGAGTGGGAGAAATTTGGGTTTTTGTTTTGTTTTTCTTTTTGTTAATAAAACCTAAAAAGGAAAATATTAATATTCATTGTTGTTAATTCATGCAGCATTTATAGAGCTAGCTAGGTTGTGTGCTAGGTGCTAGGGGAAGAAGGGACCCACCTGCCAATCCTGAGGAGCTGGAGGAAAAGACTAAAACTGAGACAAACAGTTCAAATGTAATTCCTTGGGTGTTGTGGGGGAGGCTTTATTGCCAGGTAGGGATGGTTCTGTGGATTAAAGAGGTAGACAGTTTCAGGAAGCTAATTATGCCACCATTTTTCTCAGCCGATAAGCAACTCATTTAAAGTCTAAGCCAGTCAGGCAGCCATTTCAACAGTATCTATTTTCAAATGGCTGTAACAAAATGGCTTCCTTTAGACTTCAGAGCAGCATCCCAAAGAGTGTTTCAGGATCTTCAAAAGAAGAGCTTATTCTCTGAGATATGAGTACTGTGTATCATTCCATTTTTTTTATAATTGCTGTATGCTTTTTTCAGCACTTTAAATATATCACTCAGCAGCCCTCATGGAAACCTCTTGAGATAGACTTTATTATTTTAGCAAAGAATACTAGGATTCAGGAGATGCAGTGACTCATTCCTGGTCCCAAAATAGCTTTGTTTTTTCTTTTTGTTTGTTTGTTTCTTTTTGCCCTGACTTCAGTTCTGCTTGAACCTACAACATCTATGCCTTATACTCCACTGCCTCCCCCAGTGACTTTGAGAGTTTTTGATTTGGTGACTATAAGTCAGGACTGCCAGTGCAGACTATTGGCTAACATTTCTCACTGTAGGGTGTAGGATGCACATGAGCTTCTGTTTATAACCACATAGCATTGGAAGATCATGAACTATGGGCTCCATCATCATCTCCAGTGACCACAGCTTTTGCATGTAGTCTTAAGACAGGATTTTTTTTTAATTATGGATTGATAGATAATGCCCAAGCAAAGTGAGTGTGTCAGGGAACTTCCCTTCTCAGTTGGCAGACTCTGGCAGATAGGGTAGAAGGAGATTCAGGACCACCCTGGGGCTGAAGCAAGATTCTGAGTGTCAATGAGCCAGAACCCCCTAGCTACCTGGGGGTAGGGGGAAACACCAGCTGAGTCAGGAGCCTTGTGAAGCAAGAACTCCTTTTATTGCATCAGGCAGGGGTTGTGAGAAGGGATTGTGATTCTTGGGCTGGGGTAGATGGAGTGAGGAATAAGGGCCAATAATATTTTACCATGTTAGCAGAGGCTAGGCAGAGGTGGTCTTAGACTGGGCTGTGCTTAGTCACTCACACGTGGAGTTTATGGACAGAGACAGGACACCAAACTCTAGGAAGGCTTAGGAAGTTACACTGGGCCCCAACCCTGTGGCCTCAGAAGGCCCAACACTTTGTGGTCATATGATTGCAAGTCTATCAATTAGCCATGGAGCTTCTGTGGCCATGCTCAGAAAAGAAACTGACAATATCTTTGCAGTGAGAACAAGAGCTGAGTTTTGTTGAGCCCTTAATGCCTAACAAATTTGAAGCTAGATTTCACATAGAAATTCATATAATCCTACAACAGTGGGGAAGGAGTGAGTGGGAGGGCTAAGGGAACTATCCACTGCCACTTCTGGTCATGTATAGAAGAGCCAAAATTTTATAAAATCTCTGATGATACTTGAATCTCAAATAATTGTCTGGGTGTTGTTGGTAGGTACACGTGAGAAGTTGGGAGTAAAAATATCCTGTGCAGGGTAAAGCCTGCTAGGCAAATGTAAAAGTCTATTCATAACATAGAAGACAGTCAAGAGTTGACTTCCACAGAAATGGGAAAAATGAGAAGCCTCTGGGTAGACTGCCTTACTTATTTTTTACTTATTCTTCTGCTCACAGATCTTCTTATCAGCTCACAGATCTGTTTTCATTGAAATATTTTAGTGTCTGAAATCTGGGTCTAAACACTGGTATCATTCACAGTGAGGGGAGGCCATGGTCAGGGGTTCTAGAGACCCAGTTTGCAAAAGGAATGTCAAACAATTGAGAATTTGAAACTATGGGCCCTTGAGGAACATATACCTTTACTGCATGTTATGAAAAGCTATTGTGAGAATTATGCCAGGTGATCCTATTGAAGTACTTACTAATTCTAGAAAATGATGCAGTGAAGCTTTTTGTTGTTGTTGTGGTTGTTGTTGTTGTTGTTAGCAGGGTTGGGCATTGCATTACCTCATCAAAGAAAGGTGTGGAGAGCATTAAATCCTCAGATGTCTACATAAAAAAATAAATATAAATAAATAAATAACAACTCTCAAATCTTTCCCATGGGGTTCTTTTCATGATTTCTCTTCATCCAGAAAGTGTTTTCATGTTTAGACACACTATATTTTCTAAACCAAATTTCTCAATGCCTTTTATATAATGGAATGGATAGAAATGGTTGGCCACCCCACATTTAGTCTTACCCTTCCACTTTAAAGATGCCCACAGAGAACCAGACAAGTGTAAAGTACCAGGTGTTACAACTGTTTTATGGCATTATGTCAGATAAAAATGTATTTATTATTATATATTCACTCTACATTCTCTTATAATTGGTTTGCTTATTTTCTATGAGGCTTGTGTGTGTTTTCACATTAGTGTGTATATGATTGTATCTGTGTTCACATGCACATGAGTGGATAAGTATATGGAAGTTAGAGCTCAAACATGGACATTGTTCAGAAGCCATCAAATTTGTTTGGTGAGTGTCTCTTTGGGTCATAGGGCTCTCTAATTAGAGTAGACTAGCGAGTCAGTGAGTCTCATTTATCCTCCTATCTCTGCCTTGCAAGACCCAAGATTATACGTGTGGGCCACCATGCCCAACTTTTTCATGGATACTTGGGATTAAATTTAGCTTCTTATACTTGAATGACAAACATTTTACCAACTAAACCGTCACTCTAATCCCCCTTTTTATTCATTAAGAGGCTCCAAATTGCATAGTCAGTTGTGTAATGTACCTCACAATCCCATCCATGATTACTAACATTCTCCATTTTCCTTCTTTTCCACAGGACAATTCAGCAGTGGCTTGCAAGGGTCCAGTCACTTCTCTACTGTAATGAGAATGGTTTCTGGGGAACCTTCCTGGAAAGCCAGAGGAGTTGTGTGTGCCATGGCAGTACCACACTGTGCCAGCGCCCTATCCCATGCATCATAGGTGGGAATAACAGCTGTGCCATGTGCAGCCTGGCAAACATCTCACTCTGTGGCTCCTGCAATAAGGGCTACAAGCTGTACAGAGGCCGCTGCGAACCACAGAACGTGGACTCTGAGCGCAGCGAGCAATTCATCAGCTTTGAGACCGACCTGGACTTCCAGGACTTGGAACTGAAGTACCTATTGCAGAAAATGGACTCGCGCCTCTATGTTCACACTACCTTTATCAGCAATGAGATTCGCCTTGATACATTCTTTGACCCTCGGTGGCGCAAGCGCATGTCCCTCACTCTCAAGAGCAACAAGAACCGCATGGATTTCATCCACATGGTGATTGGCATGTCCATGCGTATCTGCCAGATGCGCAACAGCAGCCTGGACCCCATGTTCTTTGTCTATGTCAATCCTTTCAGTGGGAGCCATTCAGAGGGCTGGAACATGCCCTTTGGGGAATTTGGTTACCCACGTTGGGAGAAGATTCGTCTGCAAAACAGCCAATGCTATAACTGGACTCTCTTGTTGGGCAATCGGTGGAAAACTTTTTTTGAGACTGTCCATATTTACCTGCGTAGTCGGACTCGCCTACCTACCCTACGTAATGAGACCGGCCAGGGCCCCGTGGACCTGTCAGATCCATCCAAGAGGCAATTCTACATTAAGATATCCGATGTGCAGGTGTTCGGGTACAGCCTAAGGTTCAATGCTGACCTCCTTCGAAGTGCCGTGCAACAAGTGAATCAGTCCTATACACAGGGTGGTCAGTTCTATTCCTCTTCATCCGTGATGCTCCTCATGTTGGACATTCGGGACCGAATTAATCGTCTGGCCCCTCCTGTGGCCCCAGGAAAACCCCAGCTGGACTTGTTTTCCTGTATGCTGAAGCACCGTCTGAAGCTGACTAACAGTGAGATTATCAGGGTGAACCATGCCTTGGACCTCTACAACACTGAGATCCTGAAACAGTCTGACCAGATGACAGCCAAACTCTGCTAACTTGGGACACTTTACCATGGACTTTCCCTTCTGTTGTACACATACAACAGAATAAAACAAAAGAAAAGAAAACACACACACAAATTTGTAAAATGTAATTAATATTCAAAAGGAAGGAGGAAAAAATTCTTTATTTGTTGGAAACTAAAATGTTCTAGCAACTGTATAACTGTGGGGCATGTCTGTTCACTACTATATTCTGTCATGAAGAAGGGTCTCAGACTTTTGTGGAGCTTTGAGGTGGTGGCTTCTTGGGCCTCAGGTGCTGTGTGGAGGGAGGGAGAAGGGGAGAGCATATGAAATGAATTGTAAAGACCTCTGCTGTGCAGGTGCTAAGATTAAATGCTAAAAGAGAAAGAAAGAGATATATGTAATGTACCTCTGACACTGCCATTTTTCCTTGTGGGAGGAAATGGACATAGATAAAGAAGATATTTCTTCGGATAAGATTTCTTCCCTCTTTATGCTTAATTCTTTGTGCTTCTTTTGACACTTTGATGGGTTTAGGGGATGCAAAAGCACTGAAGCCTTACTTATAAGGTTTCTTTACTTTGAAATAAGTGGAAGCTAATAGGAGCTGGCTAATAGGTGGGGCTGTAAGTACGTAAACTGATACAATTATAGAACAGAGAAAACGTTATATTCTAGCTTCTCAAACCCTTTAGTTTAGAAATTAGGGACAAAGGGAAGCAGCATGCTTGTGAATACACTGATAGTACCTGCTCCAATACAGATTTTGAATCTGACCCTCTGGTTCCCTTGCCAACACACATTCTTTCTAAGCACTGTGGACACTTTGTGTTTTCTGTTCCAAAAATTTTTACTAAAGGGTAAAAGATTTCTCTATCCAAGATTGTGTTTGAAAGTTGTTTTGCTGTGTAAAGGAAAAACTTTTTACCTAATTTCTCCAAAAAGAAATCTCGTATTATATTTTCAGAAATGTTTTCACTCTTAAGGACAGTTTTACTTTGAGTATAGCCAATGACCAAGTATTAGTAATAATAAAGTAATAATAATGTAAGTTTTAGAGTACAAATGTGTGGTGATTTTATTAAATATAAAATATATCACCACACAAAAGACTTTTCCAAGTACTTTTTAGTTACTGTTGGAATAACTTATAATACCATGAGCACAAGCGCACATGCATCAGCTGCCTGCTGCCCATGTATGCACAGTATAAACACTGCCACTCCTTGTGAGAGGGTATACTAGAATGAAAGGTGTGAGAATGTAGGCTGTTCTCAAAGCACTTTTGCAAAAGATTTGGGCAGACATTGCTTCACCTTAGGAGATCAGCATTTGCTTTTTCATGATGTGGTATTTGTAAGGGTATTTTTCTGCAATCTAGACAGTCATTTGTGCATTGGGAGTGAAATTCAGAATCATGAAAGTGTACAGTAGAAAATATAAGTATTCTGGGCTAAGGCATCACTATTCACTGATTGCTTGTCTGGACAGGAAACTACTTAGTTCTATTTTCCACTTTCTTTGAATGCTGCTTTCGTCAAAGGGAAGGAATAATTTCCATTTTAGCATTTGTTACAAAGCTATCTAATGATGAGATATCATTTCATACTTTGCAAATTCCCAACCCCAACACACACTGGTTTTATTTCTACTACATGCATTTGTCCTTCCTGATGTTTTTCTACAGCCTAGATGTTACCAGCACACCATATGAACCCCATCAATAATACTTTAAAGTGAAAAAGGAGAGCTTCAGTGCACAAAAGGAGATTTCCTGCCTTTGTAAAGTGGAGCAAAAGATTGTTTTTTTCCTAAAACTGTAAATTAAAATTTTAATATCCTATTTTCTTGATATAAATTAGCATCCATTCACCATTTGTGCTGAATACAACATGCTTGTATAGGTATTTAAACCTCAGATTTTGAAAATGTCATTGTTCATTTAGTTTAGAAATGTTTTATGTATGGAATCACAATATAAAATATCCCTAGAGCATAAACAGATCCCAGTACTTATCAAACAATTTTTAAGCACCTAGCACATGAATGGAGAATGTAGGAAACAAATATTACAAGAAAATTATCCATATTTTGTGCCATTAAAATAGTAATTAAGAAGACATGCATGTAAGCCAATGATTTTAATATATTTGTATATATATAAATTATATATATTTACATATACATATATATGTAACCCTTGTCATATATATATGTGTCATATATATATATATGACAATATGAGTGTCATTATAAAGTTGGATATACAGAGAAAAGCCCTGAAGAAATTATAAGCTGCTTGGCAGTCTGAAATAAAAGGCTCACTAGAAGGGATAGGTTCATTGTCAGTGTTGGAAAATGATTAGAGCTTAGATAAGTAGAAGGAACATGATAGCCAGAGAAAAGGTGAAAAAATAAAAATGTATAAATACAACTTATAAAAGGTATTTAGAGTTTTGCTATAACAATAACACTTAACAATGTCATTTTTAAGTGGTAATGCTGTCTAGAGGAGTGAGAATGTTGATTCCATAGGAGAAATTAAAAAAAAAAATTGCACTGCCATTATGACTTAAACAATTTATCAAGCAGATTACCTTCAGTTAATTTTTTTTCTCCCTTATCTCCAATTTTCAAGGACTTTCCCATAACTAATTACTGAAGTCTTCTTCCAAGAGGAAGAGCTTAGATAGTTGCTAGGCAGTCTTCAAGACCATGCTGCCTCATCCTAAACACAATGACATTAGGACCTTCAGTCTAAAGTCAGTGTTTATCAAAAGTAGGTGTGGGAAAGCCATTTACCCTTCACTTTAGAAATACCGAGTCAGGAACTTCATCTTAGAGACACATACAGTGCATAATGTTAAAAAATTATGGAAATATAGAAATTTTCAGAAAAAAAATAGAGAATTAAAAGAGAGTCTAGGGTGAGAGAAAAATACTTTGCATTGATGAAATACAAACATTCTGTAGAATTCCATTATTCTTGCTCAATCTGATTCAGCTCTTTGAAATACAAGGATTGTCTCTAACTGTGAGTATTAGAATACTGAAGCCTTTGAGTGAGATTTTAATTCAATTAGATTCTTATCAATTTGATGCTGCAACAGAAGACCTGTGGTCTCTGATTAATATGCCGATACTAAGACACAAGAGTGAACAGAATGCCCATTTGGATAAAGCTTGGCAGCAAAGCATGTCATCACCATGGAAACCACAGAAAGCCATTAATTAGCTATCAAGTAAAAATTATTGGAAAATTCTAGACCATGGCATATCTGCCCTCTTTAAAGGAGAGGGCAAGAAGAGAGTTTTACTAACAGTAAGGCTCTCTTCAGAGATTAAAATTATAGTTGCCCAGAGACTACAT
Organism: Sigmodon hispidus; assembly: GCA_004025045.1. NCBI lineage: Eukaryota > Metazoa > Chordata > Mammalia > Rodentia > Cricetidae > Sigmodon > Sigmodon hispidus. The sequence continues at coordinate 27,524 of PVIH01014198.1, read as the reverse complement.
CTTTCAATGTGGAAAAAATGTTGGTATGCAAAACTAATGAACACACTAACAGTGAGACTTGGGGTTGGTTATTCTAGTACAAAAACTATAATTTCTAATATGCAGTTTTTTTCTTAAGTTGTGTAAATTAAAATAAAATTATCCTAATAAATAATTTAACCTATTCACAGTTATGTGAGAAGAAAATGATCATAATAAAAATGTGAATCCACTAAATGGTGATAAATGATCAAGAAAAGGTATCACAGCATCAAAGTGGGAAGGAGTGACCAACTGTTACTTGCCAATCTATAGAGGAGCAAAGCAAACATTAGAAATGTAGTAAAGAAGAAAATTAAAATGGCCAGATATACAAACAAACAGCAACACAACTTTTTATTGAGGTAACCACAATAACTGTAACTGGATAAAATTGATATATTAAAAAACAGTTTGTCAAGTTACAAGTTTTATGTTAAAAATAAACATGTTTGAAGATTAAAGAATGAGTAAAAAATGCTAGAAAATATCAGTAAAATAAAATAGATGTCACATTTATAATCGCTGTCTAACAAATTAAAGGGTTAAAATAGCCACATTATTTAAAAGAATAAACAGAAAACTAAACATATAAAAAAGAAGATGCTTAGTATTAAATGAGTATTTAAAGATAGTTCCAATTTAAGCAATAAAGAATTATTAAAAAAGTTATTTCACTAGTTTTTATCACTGACTGTCAGCTTAGCGCCCTACTCATTATCTCAAAATTAAAGGTCACAGATGCTAATTACCTAACCAATACAAGAATCTGACCTGTGGAATTTCAACTAATGGGTTATTAAAAATCACAGCCATGTGGTTTTTTGCATTCTTTATAATGTCCACTGCCATACTCACCTCTACCATCATTAACATTATCCTCACCACCAAAATCCTGCTTCAAGGAATTCTTACTGCTAGACATAAGCCAAATTTTTGGAAGGTGACAGTGATCTCAGACTTAGTGAAGGTAATTTTTTTCTTCCTCTTATATAGTATCAGAAGCTACAGATTGATCAACTTAAAAGTCTTGGAGAAAAGTGGCTGCTTGTGTGACCTTTACTATTTTGGCATTACTTCATCCAAACCAACATCAAAGGCTGCAATTACAAGCACAAACATTCTCTACCCTCTGGCCCCAGATCTTTGAGCACACTGAGTCAATTCTATGGTATATTATGCTTGCTTGTAACAGTCTTCCCTGCTTAATAAGCTTACAGATCAAGAAGAATGCAAGGAGGAAACTGAATAGAAATGACACAAAGATAAGGAAATCACCTTAATTGTTTTAAATATGGACATAGTAAATGCTGGAAGAATTAAAAAGAATGCCTTTGGGAGATGTAAAGACTTTGTTTTTTTCTAATAAAAATTATACCTTTATATAAACTTCGAAGCAACATTTCCATGATCCCTTAACAGTTTCTCTTGAGCATTCTGAAATGTTGCAAAACTTGACTCACTATCTGTGTTTAACATTACATTACCACTTTTGTTCCATTTTTACTGAAGTACAATTTGTTTTACAACAACATGCCAAGCCCATGCACTTTATGAGGAATCATCTTGCACTCTATCATTGTTTACTGAAATATGGACCAGTTGATAAAAACAATACTATGATTACTTTAATGAAAATGAAAATATTCTAGATCCAAGTGTATTAATTTGTGCTTTGTAAGTACTATCTAAATAAAGGGCCATTACATCAAAAATCAGTGAGTTTAGGTAAAGGATGAGAAATAAAGATTTGATATTGGATCAGAGGCAGATAGAGCCTAACTCATCAGCCAAGTGTAAGGGAGGACATGAAATTTCTGAAGATATTGTTAAAAATGTGAAAGAAAACTTTCCTTAAGAAGTAAATGGATGCTGTGTATTATAAATTGACCTTCTTCCTAAATTAGTATCAAATTCAAAGCCAAAATTCCTTACTTGGAAGACAACCTCAAATTCTATTTTCTCTAGGGAACACAATTTGTATTACAGCCAACATTCTCTAGTCTTGGTCACGCCTCTACATTGAACCATTCCCGCAGGGGGGAAAAAGTGCTTTGATAAAAATTATACATAGGGCTCGAATGGAAGAACTGCAGATTTCAAAGCCTAGATTTTGCTGTTGCTGTTATGAAAGATGTCTGTGTACACTGAACCTAGCCATTCCCACAAGTCTTGGGCAGCAGGGGAAAATTAGTCTGACTTTATCACACACCTGTGTAAGTGAAAAAATTATAATGCTCTTATAAATTAGAGAATGATCATAAACACTTTCAAGTATTGGCTAATTATATGATATTATCCTATAGTACATAATTAACAATTAATGTCACCTGATATTTTGTTAGTGCACAAAAAGATTCTAAGCTCAGGGGTTTCACCTTGGAAATAGATTTTCTGGGGTTATCAAGTGCCTACAAAACCAGAAATAGAATTTGTGTTTTCAATTTCCATGTTAGTGATTTTTATCAACTATTTGAGAATGTTTCTAATGTGAGACAGTAACAGAAGGTTCAGAACAGTAGCTAGAAGTTCTGACTTTCAGTTGAAAAGCAAGCCTGCAGCTTTGCTATTTATTACCTATGGAACTTAAATGAGCTATTAAATTTCTCTCTGATTCAATTTCTTCTCTGTGAAAAGGAGATTCTTAACAGATCTTCTCTAACTTGGTTGTTGTGAGAAGTAAGCATTTCAACGAGTCTGAGAAGACCTGGCAGATACAAAGCCTATCTTTTTGGTGAATAAATGAAATAAAATACAATTTAGATAGCAGTGCACTTAAAATAATAAGAGCTGTAATCACTTCAGCTTACTTTACAATAAGAATTTCATGCAGGTAGTCTATAAATGACTACATTTAGACAGCTACAACATGATACCTAAACTGAGTAATTGTCAATCTAAAAATGTATTTCATTGGGCTTAAGAGATGGCTCAGAGTCTAAGAGCCATCTTAGACTTGTCCCAAGGTCTTGAGTGCAGTTCCCAGCAACCACATGGTGACTCACCATCACCTGTAATGAGATTTGGTTCACTTTAATGACATGTAAGCATACATGCTGACAGAACACTGTATGCATAATAAATAAATCTTTTGTTTTTATAAAAAGAAAGAAATACATTTCTCATCAGTATGGAAATAATGAAGTCCAACATAAGGTATCAGTAGATTTGGTGTCTGGTATGGTGAGGGAATGTTCCTGCTATATGGCATGTCCTTTATGATATCATGTGGTTTAAAAAGAAAAGAAAAATTTTGCAAGTCTTTTTTAGAAGAAAATTAACTCTCACAAATTAAACACTTCCCAATGGCCTCACATAAGGTAATTTGTTATAATATTTTGGTTTGTTAAGGGAACATCAACATGCAGATCATGGAATCCTGCTTAAGTTCATAACAACTTAAGAAGTTAAATCTTGTTATCATTTTACTCACAAAGAAACTTTGTCTTAAAAGATATTTTGTCTATCACTATACAAAATGGTATTATGATCTGTCATTGTCTAAATACCTAGCTCTTAACTATGAAAAACAACATTTATTGCCTCAGTAACTCCAAAAGCACATCCAGAAATGCAATCCAAAATACTAACCAGACTCTGAAAGTCATATGTGCATCTTTTTTATCAGAGAAGCAGTAAACCCCTGCATAAGATGTTGTCAAGGATAGTGTTAAATGCACTGACACCAGAATCATACAGCTGCAGCAGCAACTCAGGAAGAGCAGGCTGTTTAGGGCAGATTTTCCAACTAGAAGATCAGTCTCTGGCTTCGAGCCCAGATGTAGTTCTTGTTCCTTTTCAACAGCTCAGAAAACCTACTGACTCCAGGTAGTGCTACTACATTTTGGCAAAACACCACTAATGTGTCTGTAGTTCTTCCTTGAGAAAGAGCAATAGAGGGATTGAAAGTGGCAGGTTGTAAGTAGTGGCATGGGTAACTGAAGTCAAGAGATGAAAATTTTCATTTATTTTTTAAATATATACCATAAAATAGAAAAATCTTTCATCCGTTAAACAAACTGCCTCATTTCAATATTATACATGGAGCCAGAATCACTCTGTTTCAAGGCTCCAGAACTCCTACTCCAGACTTATTCTATGGAATCAGACTTATTCTATGGAATATTCATTGAGTATCTTAAATGAATGATACAGAAACAAAGACTTTTATAGACAGTAGATAGGTTCTGTGAGGAGACCATCCTCATTCAAATACCCTGCTGTCATATTATATCTCTTATAATATCTCATGGTATCCAAAGTCATAAAATTACCTTTGTTGGTGCTCATTGAAACATAGATAGGTCAAATGAAAATTCTGTTTTACAATGTGGGTTTTGAGAGATTCATAACAGTGTTGCTTGATACATGAACATAATTTGCAACAAGACTAGTGACATAAATTTAATCTCTGGGAACCTCATGATGAAAAGTAAGACCAGTTTCCAACAGTCTTCTAAACCTCCATGTATGTGCCAAGATGAACATATGTACACACATTTAAGTTCATCTATAAAATACAAAGAAATAAAAGTGAAGTAAATTTAAAAGTGCTCTCAAATCTTATTGTAAGTTAGCTAGGTCCCAGAAAATGGGATTCTGTATACTTTGACAAAAGGAAAAAGAAACATAATTTTACTGAGCATTGATGATTTCTAGATACTTGAAATGAATCTTATTTATTTCTTAAAAATCTCCAAGAAAGTTATCATTATTCCCATCTGTAGTAGCACGAATGAGACTCAGATCCAAATATTGGGGAAAGGCTGAAACATCAGAGAGAGGAAGCACTACAGTCAATTCTCAACCAGCTGTCATACAACTTCCTCAGCCTCACCCCTGGTTGCTTCTGCTAGTCAGTCGCTTCTCTCTGCCTGGTTTCTACAGCCCTTATATACCCTATCCCATCCAAATTAGGATTAAAGGCATGTAGCATTGAACTCACAAAAGCAAGTTTTGTCTCTAGAGTTATGGGATAAAGGATGTTGGTTACCTCTGCTTTCCCTGTGCTGGGATTAAAGGTGTGTGTGATTGACTCAGCTATTTATCCTTGTATTTAAGGTGTGTGTGATTGACTCAGCTGTTTATCCTTGTATTCAAGGATCAAGGGTTTCCTGAGCTATCTGCCTAGGATTTGACTGGGTGGTCTCTTGGATATTCCAGAATTTATTAAATATTTGACATATACCAACACCCATCATACAAGTAAAGAAATTAGAGCAATTTAAAATAAGGTGGATTCAACTTTACAACTTAGTGTAAGCACCAAGTGCTTAGGCATAATGGCTCTGATGCTTGAAGGGTTCAATTCTTGATGACATTCTTTGTAAATTGGAAGATTGTTGAAGGTCATTTGATTCCTGTGTACTTCAGTATCATCATATGTCACTTGTGCATAATAACTTCTGCCTCTCCAATTTTTCAGTAGACATTTAAGTGCTTAGAATTTCTCCCCACACTTTATAGTAGATAGTGCTGTTAGAGTTTGCCTAGTGTTCCTTGTGACAGAGCATAAAATTTAGCCTTCATGATTCCTTTGAGTTTCACATAACTCACCCCCAAGACTTGAAATCATTCTTCAATAACATCCTTTGTCATATATGTGGGCCTTTTCATGTCCTTTCAGTTACAGCACAGAATGGATGAGTTAGAGACCAGTCTTTTCCTTGTATGAATTAATAAGTGAATGGTTGCAATAATGTATCTCAAGTTCAAAATAAAGAAAGAATGTATATATCTTGGAATATATATACATATATATATATGTATATGAATCATGTATAGGAGACTAAATTTGTATGAAGCCCTGAGTAACTGTTCCCAGAGTCCTCTCTCAAACAGCCTCATACAGCCTCGTCCCATTTCCAGGACAATAAGAATGTTGCTTAGCAACTCACCCAGAAACAGCAGAACAAGCTCAGTGCTGGAGCATGAGGGGCTACTACTGCATTAGTACAAAGAACTGAACTTTCACTTAAAGCTCCACCTCCAGCACAAGGGACACCTGCAAATTGGAAGCACCTGGAAGAAAAGTTCTCTAGGGGATAAGCCTGAAGAGAAGACAGTCAAAGAAGAAAGTATCCTATCTAAATTAGATGCTAAAATAGAGTGAATTTTTATTCCCTGCAAACATTGTGGAAACTTGATGTGCTTAGAGAATTTCCAAGTTAAGTACTTGGTGAGTCTGATTTATTGAATTTTGACATGGCAATTGAGGCCAGCAGAATGTAACCATTTCTTAGTTCATATAGGCAACTATTTCACAGCTTCAGGTACTAGATTATCACCCATAGGTCCAACCTCAAAAAATATCGTAAAAATGTTGCTCTTAGCAGAGATAGAGGGGATAAAGTTCAATCATATATTCATTCATTTATTCAACACATATTTTTCAGAGCTAATATTTATAGAACAAGTTTAATAGTATCTTTAAGTGTACTATACACTAAATAGAGTGTGGATGACATGCTACTGTAGTCTACAGAGGATCTGAATCATAAATAATGTGTCAAATGAGGTGATATGAAGAAAAAAACATGTACAGGTCATATTGTGTTGAAGGTCTACCTGAAACAACAGAGTGAAAGAAAGACAAGAAACTGAAGGGTGGGGATGCAGAGTAGTATTAGCAAATGATAAGGTTATTATATGATAAAACATGTTGCAACTCAAATGAGGGTTCTGAATTTTATGTCTAGAAAAAATGGCAGCTATTTTTAAATTTCATGTATACCAACAAATGAATATGTATCAAATCCAATCAGTGTCATTACCCACTTTGTGTTAACTACTTTGTTTTTTTGCTGTGACGAAATAGATCAACTTCATCATTATAGAGTATATGTAGTGGTGGACCTTGAGGTATCTGGTTACATTATGTCTGACTTCAGGAAAAAAAGAACAGACAGGAGGTAAGATGTGGCAATAAATGTTTTTGCAATGTTTTAAATATAACTTTTCATTACTTCCTTGAGAAAATACAACAATGTAATTATATAATATTTACATCCTATTAACTTTTAGAAGATCTACTTCCACCTCCCCAGCTCTACTCACTGGATATCAAGAGCTATACAGTGGAGTTTGGTCACCCTGCCAGTGTCCTCATGTTTAAAAGAAATCATGACTTTCCTTCTCACCCCCAAAAAACACTAAATATCAGCATCTCTTAAGTTAGGGATGGAGTGTCTCATGAGTTCCTTCTTTCTCATGCTTAACTGTTGACTAGCTTGATTTTTGTGCAAGTCTTTTGTAGACTTCAGCTACTCTGAGTTCATAAATTCATTGGTTTTCTCATGGCCAGAAGACTGGTTTGCACTTCTGTCAACTCTGATCCTCAAAATCTTTCTGTTCTGTGTTCTATAATAGTTTGTAAGCCATAAGATTATGAGTGATACAGATGTCCCATTTTTTATTGGGAACTCTCAATCACTTATTCTGTGCCTGTTGGCCAGTTGAAGTTGTGTGTGTGTGTGTGTGTGTGTGTGTGTGTGTGTGTGTGTGTGTGCAGTGCTGAGAGTGGAATACAAGATCTTACACATGACTACATGAATTCTCTACCTCTGATCTGGTACCCTAGTCCTAGATTTGTGCTCTTTAACTGGCTATCATCTTCTATATATTTCTCTTCATTTTCTTTTGACTTGCTTGTTAGGGACTGTCAGTCACAGAGTCTGGCTTACTCCCTTGTTCCACTTATTACTGTAGCTGTCTCTGTCGAAGTTATAGTTTCTATGATATGAAAAGACACCAGGACTGTGGCATCTTATAAATAAAAATATTTAAATAGGATGACTTGCTTACAGTTTCAGAGTTTCAGTCCATTATCTTCATGGTGTAACATGGTAGTGTGAGGGCAGCCATAATGCTAGAGAAGTTACAGAGAATTCTACATTTTGAGCAGCCAACAGGAAGTGATCGGAGATATTAAGCGTGGCTGGCTTGAGAATATGAAAAATCTCAATGCGTACTTCCACAGTGACACATTTCCTCCAATATAGCTATATCTACTCCAAAAAAGCCACACTTTCTAATACTGCCACTTCTTTTGGGTAACATTTTTTTTAAACCACCCACAGTCCCTGATACTATTAGACTGAGTTATATAACTGCAACAACGTCCTTCTTCTAATGCCAGGTAGATCACATAGCTTTTTTATCTTGTTTATTGTTAAAGATTGTATCAACTATTATCCAACCAATTACCACCCTCCAGTTAATTTTCCCCAGCTCAACATAGGTCAGCTAGGGATGACATGAAATTTGTATTTGCCCAATAATGACAAAAAGGAAAAACTCTTAATTCATCTGTTCTTGAGTTAAATCCTGGTCTCCAATAAGACTTACCTATATGAACTTTAGAAAACCAGCTCCTCTTTCTGTGTCTGGCCTTATTATCTTATGTGAAAATATTATCATCATCTTTAATTATAAGTCATTGTAGTAATTATAAAGCATTTAAAACAATACCTCCTATATAACTAGACCAAAGTAGTTGTTATTTACTCACTACCTGTTCTCTGGAAGTACTTTATCTTCACAGATATCTGATTTTGACTCTTCCAATGATTTTCCTAAGATTAGAAGATAGAAGAAGACTGTGCATATAAAATGTTAGGAACATAATAAAAAAACAAGTATTTCTTCCACTATTATTATTACTATCATTATTATTAATAAAGTAGCATGTGCTGGTCAAAGGATTACATGTGTCTAAAATTCTTAATTGTAGGTTCATTGTAAGTAAAATAGAGATAACCATTTATCTTGATGTCTCACTTATGGTTATCTACATATGACCATGTGAAAAATAAACTATCCTGCTTTCATATGTATTATGTATTATGTTTTCCAACTCAAGTATATGTGATGTTTTGTCAGTTCAATGGAATTTTTTTTTTTTGTAAAGGGAAATCCAGGACAAGTAAAATGAAGCAAGTGCTTGGGTCAAAGATGTGGGATGATTCTTTGGGGACAGGGTATAGGGGCTTGAGATCCTCAATACTAAATGGAATGGAAACTGGAATCTTGCATTTTGGAAAGAAATTGGATTAGTGCAACTTTGGCCTATGCATAATAAGACTGGATATTTTTGGGAGACATTGAAGACATTGCCAAGGTCCCCTTATAAACATGCTAAGGCAAAAAAAGAAGACATTAAAAACAGCTACAGCATGAATCTTTATATTAAGAATGGATATTTTTATTTTTATGAAACATTAAAAACATTGTCAAGGTCCCCTTATGAAGATGCTGAGGCAAATAAGAGAGCATTATAAACATCTCCAACATGGACCTTTACAAAACAGTAGCATCACAAGTTCAATAGATTTCTCTATAACATCTAGAGATAATGAATGCATCATAGTGGTCAGTGGTATTGGAGAGCTGGTACCATAACCTTGCCCTAGAGGCATGGTTTTTGGACAGCATAGATCTGGGATTCATCTATGACCATTGAGGTTATAGAATTGGGGGTGTGGTTGATGGGCAGATTAAAATCAGAGAGCACATACACAGAACCCCTGTCTCTCTTTCCTATTTGCTTTTTGATGGAGGACCTCACCTAGGGAGATTTAGTTGAATAGACCAGTCTAGCCTTCCAGGAACTGTGCAACTGTTTAATCTCTTGTGTAAGTGCATCTATCTTCAGAACCTCCTAAATAAAATATATCCTTCTTTATCAATTGCCAGTGATTTGCAAGAATAGTCAGTAGATACCAAGGACCACTCCTTATTTTCGTTGAACTGTATATCTTGTTAGATTAATAAAAGTTTTAGAACAAATCAAGGTGTTTCTGAGACACAGACTCCAGCAGGATCCATCACAAAAGCAGCCCCATGAGATACAGATTCTAGTTGATTCCATAACAAGAGTTCCTGTTGTAGACTAGCATACATGACCCCCAAATTCATACCTGCCCACCACTGGACACTGCAGCCTACAAAACCTACTACATCTCCTAATCTCATCTAATCTTCAGGAGATCTTAACTGGTCTCTGAGACACAGACTCTGCTGGCTCTTATTTCACTAAGAGCTCTGATTGCACCAAGATCACCAATCAAAAAAATGAAAGAAATAGTTTAAGACTTAAAAATTGAAATAAGAGACTTAAAGACACAAACCAGAGTAATTCTAGAAATAGAACATCTAAGAAAACACACACACACTAGAGATGCAAGCATATTCAATAAAATGTAAGAGATGAAAAAGAGAATCTCCAGAGTAAAAGATAATATAGCGAAAATAGATTTATCAGTCAAAGAAAACACTAAAACTAAAAATGTTATAACACAAAATTTCCAGGAACTTTAGCATATCATGAAAAGATCAAACAAAAGAATAATAGAAATAGTAGAAGAACATCATGTTGAAGATACAGAAAATATATTCAACAAAATCATAGAAGAAATTATTCCAAGAAGCTTATAGAACAACAAATACACTAGATCCAACCAAATTCTACTCACCAAACAATAATCAAACTAATAAACATACAGAATAAACAAAGAATATTAATAGCTGCAAAGAAAAAAGGCAATAAACTTAAACATGCAGACCCATTAGAATAATTCGGAGCTTCACATTGGAGACTATAAAGACCATAAAGTCCTGGATAGATGCTTTACAGACACTAAGAAACCAAGGATGCCATCCCAGACTGCTATTCCCAGCTGAACTTTTAACCAACATAGACAGAATCAACAAGATATTCCATAAAAAAGACAGACTTAAATGATAACTATCTTCAAATCCAGTCCTACAGAAAGCACAAGAAAGAAAATTCCTACCTAAGGAACTTAGATGCATTCAAGGAAACAAAAGCAAGAGATCACAGCAGGAAATCTCAAAGAAGGGAAATACACACACTACCACCATAAAACCGCAGAAATTAACCACCACTGGTTGTTAATATTCCTTAATATCAAAGGACTTAATTCCCCTGTAGAAAGACATAGGCTAACAGAATGGATGTGAAAACAGGATCCATTCTTCTGCTGCATACAAGAAACATGTGTGCATACAAAGATTGACACTACCTCAGGGTAAAAGGCTGTGAAAAATTTTTTCAATCAAATAAACTTAAGAGGAAAGCTAGTGTAGCTCTCTTAATATCCAACAAAATAGACCTCAAGCAAACATCAATCAAAAAAAAAAAAAAACATATGGAAGGCCATTACATATTCATCATAACAAAAATCTATCAAGATGAATTCTCAATCCTGAACATTTATGCCTCAAATGGAAAGGGCCCAAAATATGTAAAAAAAAAAATATGAATCTTAAATTGCACATCAAACCTCACACATTAATAGTGAGAGACCTCAACACCTAATTCTCACCTGTGAACAAGGTCTGGCAGACAGAAACTTAACAGAGAAATAAGTGATCTAACAGATGTTATGACACAAATAGACTTAATAGATATATACAGAACTTTTTACCCAACACACACACACAAAATACCTTCTTAGTAACCCATGGAATCTTCACTACACTTAGTTTGCCATAAAGCAGATATTAATAGGTAAAAAGTTGTAGTAACAACTTGTATCTTATGTGACCACCATAACAACACAAACTACAGAAAACATACAAACTTATGGAAACTGAACAATTTTCAACTGAATTGCCTCTGAGTCTAGGAGGAAACAAAAATAGAAATTAAAGATTTCTGAGAATTCAAAGAAAATGAATCCATAGAATGTCTAAACATATGATTTACAAAGAAAGCAATACTAAGCAGCTTTATAAAATTTATAGCACTAAGTGCCAACAGAAAGAATTTAGAGAAATCTCACATGAGGGACTTGACAGAAGACCTGAAAATTCTAAAACAAAAACAAGAAAACTCATCTAGAATGAGTAGAAGGAAAGAAATAATTAAATGCAGGGCTGAAATTAACAAAATTGAAATAAAGACAACACAAGAAAATAATGAAATATTTTAATGAAAAAAATAATGAAATAATTTGTTTTTTGAGAAAATCAAGAAGATATAAAAGCCCTTATTTAAACTAATCAAGAGGCAGAGAAAGACTATACAAATTAACAAAATCAGAAATGAAAAAGAGGACTTAAGAACAGACACCAAGGAAATCCAGAGAATCATTAGGTCATACTTCCAAAACCTGTACTCCACAAAATTGGAATGCCTAAAAGAAATAAACAGCTTTATGGACATGTACCACTTAACAAAATTAAATCAAGACCAGATAAATAACTTAAATAGACCTATAAGTTCTAAGGAAATAGAAGCAGTTATTAAAAGTCCCTAAAGCAAGAAAAGGTCAGCACCAGATAGTTTCAGTAAAGAATTCTACCAGAATTTCAAAGAAGTAATATCAATACTCCTCAAATTATTCCACACAAAAGAAACAGAATGAACATTGTCAAATTCCTTTTATGAGGCTATAGTCACCCTGATACCCAAAGCACACAAAGATGCAACAAAAGAAATATTATTACAGACCAATTACCCTCATGAACATTGATTCGAAAATATGTAATAAAATACTGGCAAATTGCATCTTAACAATATATATAAAAAAATTCATATGATCAAGTAGCCTTCATCCCAGTGATGTAGGGGATGGTTCAATATACAAAAATCTGTCAATGTCATCCACCATATAAAACAACAGCAACATTTGTAATAGCCAGAACCTGGAAAGAATGTTGATGCTGCCTATCAAAAGAAAAAATAATATATGGTAATTTACACAATGGAGTACTATACAGCAGGAAAAGTGACATCATGAAATTTGCAGGCAAATGCAAGAATCTAGAAAAACAAACATCCTGAGTGAGATAACACAATCCTTGAAAGACAAATATGTTATGTAATCAGTCATAAGTAGAAGTTAGATATAAAACAAAGAATAACTAGGCTCTAATCAACAACCCCTACCATCAGCTAGGCAACAAAGAGAAACCTGAGAGACATTCATTAATCCCCCAGTTAAAGGGAAACATATAAGATTTCCTGAGTAAATTGGCACCATAAGTGGTAATGGGAGGTGGGAAGAGTGCATGATAGAATGGATTGGTTTAGTTGCAGGAGGGACAGAGAGAAAGCACAACAAAATAGATATCTTAACATAGGGAGCCATTTTGAGGTTAGAGAGAAACTGAATGCAGGGATTTACTCAAGAACCCACAGACATACCCCAGCTAAGACTTCAAGCAAAAGTGGAGAGGGGGCCTGAACTGGACTTCTCCTGTAATCATATTGATGCTCACATGATTGTTATCATAGAACCTTCATCCAGCAACTGATGAAAACAGATGAAGAGATCTATAGCTAAGCACTGGATTGAGCTCCCAGTCCAGTAGAAGTGTGGAAAGAGGGATTATATGAGCAAAGGGGTCAAGATCATGGTGAGGAAATCCATAGAGACAACTGACCCAAGCTACTGGGAGCTCACTGATTCCGAGCTGACAGCTGGGGAACCTGCATGAGACTGAATTAGGCCCTCTAAATGTGGCTCATAAATGTAAGGTAGGGGTAACTTGTCAGGTGTCTAGCAGTAGGACCAGGATTTATTCCTAATGCATGAATGGACATGTTGGAGCACATTCTCTATGGATGGATACCTTGTTCAGCCTTGATACTGAGGGCAAGAGCTTGGTTCTGCCTCAGCTGGATATGCTAGACTGTATTGTCTCCTCCTTGGAGTCCTTACCCTCTCTGTGCAGTAGATGGTATTTGTGGTAGGGAATGCTTACTGAGTGGAGGGGAGGGAGTGGGAACAATAGTTGATATGTAAAACAACAACAACAACAACCCCATCTGAAAACAAACTTTTTAAATAAAAATAAATAAATAAAAAAGGAGAGGTCAAGGGAATTATCTTGTTGTTAAATAAGTTAAAAGACATCTTGCTAATCACAAAGGTTATAACTAGGGGCCAGAAAAAAATGGTTACTAGGTAAATTGCATGATGTGTAATCATGAGGACCTATATTTAGATCCATAACACCCAATCAAAATCTCAGCATGGCCACATAGTTCTGCATACTCAGTGTAGGTGGGGAGTTGAAGACAGACAAGTTGTTGGAGTACATTCCCTAGCCAGCATATCTAAAACAATGAAGTTCAGTTTTTTTGAAAGAACCTCCAAAACAATGAGTGCAATAAAGGAAGACAGATAGTCAACTGCCTGCTTCTATGTCCATGTGTACTAACACACACACACACACACACACACACACACACACACACACACAAATACTAATGCTAATGTGAGTATAATATACACACATGCACACAAACACAAATGTTATAACTCAGAACCATTTTTAAAGAATTGAAGCTAACATTTCTAATATCTGTGTGCTATGGAATAAACTAGTGTCTATTATTTATAAGAAGTTGCAAAAAATTATAAGGTAACAATAAAGTAAGGCCTCATTTATTTACATCACCCAGCTGAATCTATAGAATCAAAACAACTGAAGGCAAGTTGCATCATTGCAGAGGGACAGATGTCTCTCTGAACAGCATGACCCCATGGTGTCCATGGTAGAGTAGGAGTGGTTTACATGTCTCCTGTCTGCTCTGGATATGGAGTCTGCCCAATTTCTTGCTCTGGTCAGGTCATGGGATCCTTGTTGCCTTGGATCCAAGGTTCAGTGCTGAGTGGAAGGTAAGCAACTTCCAGCCCCTGGGCGTCCCCGGGACCTCATCCCAGAGGCCAGAGCCACAGTCCTGGATTTGACCTCACAGACAGGCCTGCCCTGGACCAGGGCTGAGAGAAGCCTTCCCCAGAAATCCCAGGAGTCACATCACAGATGCCAGGCTCTGCCTTCAAGACAGGCTGTGTCATCACAGAGGGCTGGACATCTCTCTGAATAGCTTGACCACATGTTATCCAAAACAGAGTGAGAGTCATGCAGCTTAAGGCAACAAGGATCCCATGACCTGACCAGAGCAAGAAATTGGGCAGACTCCATATCCAGAGCAGACAGGAGACATGTAAACCCTGTACCCACAATGGACTAAGGTTCAACTTAGACCTGAATAAGGGTGAACCAAGGAAGCGATAGGTAGACATCAGTGCAAAAATACATATAACAATATAAAGAACAACAAGGCACCACTAGAAGAAGCTGATGTCTCTACATCACCAGGACCTGAACAGAGCAACAAAGAGAAAATAGAAGGAAACAACAATACACACACCCTTATAAAAAATTATACAAGCCTTAAAAGAGGATATGAAAAAGTCCCTAAAACAAAATAGAAGAAAAAACAAATAAAAAATTGGAAGAGATGAACAACATCTTGAAAAAAACCTAGAAAGAGAAATCCAACAAATTAAAAAAAATCATTCCAGGAACTAAAAATTTAAACAGAAACAATTAAGAAGGCACAAAAGAGAAGCAAAGGATGAAACAGAGAATCTGAAGAAATGATCTAGAACTACAGATACAAGCATAAGCAATAGAATCCAAGAGATGGAAGAGAGAATCTCTGGAGTGGGAGACTCAATAGTGGAAATAGATAAATCACTCAAAAAAAGAAAAAAACCAAAACCAAAAAAGCCATAACATGAAATGTGGGACACCATGAAAAGACCTAACCTTAGAATAATAGAAATAAAAGAAGAATACCAGCTCAAAGGCACAAATAATGTATTCAATAAAATCATAAAAGAAAACCTTCCCAATCTAAAGAAGTAAATGCCTAGTAAAGTTACCAGAAGCTTACAGAACACCAAATAGAGTAGACACCCCTAAAAGTCTACTTACCGTATAATAATAAAGCCACAAAACATACAGAAAAAAGAAAAAATATTAAGAGCTTCAAAGTAAAAGGGCCAACTTACCTATGAAGGCAGACCCATCAGAATAATGCCAGACTATTCAATGGAAACAATGAAAGCAATAAGTACCTCGTCAGAAGTTATACAGGCAGTAAAAGAACATGGCTGCCAAACCAGACTATTATACCCAGCAAAACTATGAATCACCATTGGTGGAGTGAACAAGATATTTCACTACAAAGACAAGTTGAAACAATACCTACTCACAAACTCAGCACTACAGAGAGCACTTGAGGGAAAACTCTAGTCTAAGGAACCCAGATTCACCCATGATACACACAGAAGAAAAACCCTAAGAAAGGAAATACACACAAACTATCACCAAAAATAACAGGAAGTAACAATCAGTGGTAATTATTATCCCTTAACATCAATGGTTTTAATTCACCTATAAAAAGACACACCCTAACACGATGAATGAAAAACAAAAGCCCACCTTCTGTTGCATACAAGAAACACAACACAACTCCAAAGACAAATACAGTAAAGGGATGGGAAAAGACTTTTCAATCAAATGGCCCCAAGAAGCAAGCTGGTGTTGCTATACTAATATCCATCAAAGTAGACTGCAAACTAAAATTAATCAAAAGAGATAAGGACAAATATTATTTATTTGTCTCAGGAAAAAAATTTGTCTCTTATATAAAGCATGTTCACGTGTAAAAGAAATCCTACTAAATAAAGCTTAAACCCCACATCAAATATTACACTTTAATAGTGGGAGACTTCAATACCCCACTTTTACCCTTGGATAGGTCAACCAGATAAAGATTCATCAAAGAAATAAGGGGTCTAACAGATGTTATGATGCAAATGGACTTAATAGATATTTACATAAGCTTCCATCTGACCACAAAGGAATATTCATATTTCTTAGCAACCCATGGAACTTTCTCTAAAACTGAACACATATGTGGTCATAAGGAAAATATCAAAAATATCAATAGATACAAAAAAATGGGAATAACCATTTGTATCATATCAGCCCACCAGGGCCTAAAGTTAGAATTTAACAACAAATATCACAAAAGCCTACAAACTCTTTGAAACTGAACATCTGTATTTTGAACCACCCTTCGGTCAGGGAAGAAGTTAAGAAAGAAATCAAAGACTTTCTAGAATTCAATGAAAATGAATCCACAACATATGCAAAATTATGGGAGACAATGAAAGCAGTGTTAAGAAGAAAATTCATAGCACTAGATGGCTATATAAAAACCAAGAGAAATCTACACAATAGACCTAACAACTCAGCTGAAGGCTTTAGAACAATTAGAAGCAAACTCACCTAGAAGTAGTAGATGGCAGGAAATAATCAAACTTAGGGCAGAAATCAGTACAATAGAAACAGAGAACAATAAAAAAAAAAAATCAATGAATCAAGAAGTTGGTTCTTGGATAAAGTCAACAAGATAGACAAACCCTTATCTAAACTAACCAAAAGACACAGAGAGAGTATTCGAATTAACAGTATCAGAAATGAAAAAGGGGACATAAAAACAAACCTCCAGAAAATCCAGAGACTTTTCAGATCATACTTTGAAAACCTATATATCGCAAAAATGGAAAACCAAGAAAAAACGGACAGCTTCTTGGACAGGTACCATTTATCAAAATTAAATCAAGATCAGGTTAAATACCTAAACAGATCTATAACACCAAGGGAAATTGAAGCTGTTATTAAAAGTATCCCAAATAAAAAAAGTGAAGGTCCAGATGGTTTTACAGCAGAATTTTACCAGACATTCAAAGAAGAACTAATGCCAATACTCAGCACACTGTTCCATACAGTGGAAATTGAAGGAACTCTACCAAACTCTTTTTATGAGGCCACAATCACCCTGATACCCAAGCCACTCAAATATGCAACAAAGAAAGAGAATTATAGACCAATCACCTTCATGAACATAGATGCAAAAATATTCAACAAAATCCTGGCAAACCAATTACAACAACATATTAAAAAGGTTATCCATCATTGTCAAGTAGGCTTCATCCCAGAAATGCAGGAATGGTACAACATACAAAAATCTATAAACATCATCCATCATATAAACAAATTGAAGGAAAAAAAAAAACCCACATGATCATCTCCTGAGATCTGAAAAAGCATTTGACAAAGTCCAACACTTCTTTATGATAAAAATCCTGGAGAGATCAGGAATACAGGGAAAATTTCTTAGTACATTAAAGGTGATTTCCAATAAGCCAATGGACAACATCAAACTAACTAGGTAGAAACTCAAAGCAATCCCACTAAAATCAGGAACTAGACAAGGCTTTCTCCTCTCCCCTTATCTATTCAATATAGTTCTTAAAGTTTTAGCCAAAGCAGTAAGAGAACAAAAGAAAATTAAGGGGATACAATTGGAAAAGAAGAACTGAAAGTATGTTTATTTGAGGATGATATGATTGTATACATAAGTGAAGTATAACATTATACCAGGGCTGATAAACACATTCAGCAATGTAGCAGTATACAAGATTAATTAAAAAAAATCAGTAGCTCTCCTATACACTAAAGACAAACACGGTGAAATAAAATAAGTAAAACATCACCCTTTATAATAGCTGGAAATAGCATTAAATACTTTGGAGTAACTTTAACCAAAGAAGTAACATATCTATTTGACAAAAACATTAAATCACTGAAGAAAGAAATTGAAGAGGATATCAGAAAATGGAAAGGCCTCCCATGTTGCTAGATAGGTAGGAGCAACCTAGTAAAACTGGCGATCTTAACCAAAGCAATCTACAGATTCAATGTGATTCCCATCCAAATCACAATACAATTTTTTACAGACCTTGCAAGCACAATACTAGATTTTATTTGGAATAACAGGAAAGCCAGGATTGCCAAAACATTTTTGCTCAACAAAAGAACCTCAAGAGGTATCATCATCCCCGACTTCAAGCTATACTATAGAGCTACTGTAGTAAAAACAGAATGGTAGTGGCATAAAATCAGACTTGTAGATCAATGGAATCAAATTGAAGTTCCCAATATTAACCACACACCTACGAATACCTGACAAACAGATAAAAAAATTCAATCGAAAAAAGCCTATATCTTCAACAAATTGTGTTGGCATACCTGGATGGAAGTATGTTAGAAAAATTCAAATAGATCCAAACCTAACACTCTGCACAAAACTTAAATCCAAGTGTATCCCAGACCTCTACATAATACCATCTATGCTGAACTTGGTAGAAAAGAAAGTGGGAAGTACTCAACAGTGCAGTGGCACAGGTGACCACTTCCTAAATATAACATCAGGAGCACAGACACTAATAACATTAATCAATAAGTAGGATCTCCTGAAACTGAGCAGTTTCTGTAAGGCAAAGGACGCAGTCATTAAAACAATATGGCAGCCTACAGAATGGGAAAATATTTTTACCAACCCTACAGTGACAGAGGACTGATTTCTAAAATATATAGTGAACTCAAGAAACTAGAGCCCCAAACCCCCAATAACCCCATCAAATAATTGGGTTCAGAATTAAAAAGGGAATTCTTAGCAGAAGAATTATAAATGGCCAAAAGACACTTGAAAAAATGTTCAACATCTTTAGCCATTAGAGAAATGCCAATTAAAATAACTTTGAGATACTACCTTATACCTGTCAGAAAGGCTAAGATTAAAAACACAAATGACAGCCTATGCTGGAGAGGATGCAGAGCAAGGGGAGCACTCCTCCAATGTTGGTGGGAGTGTAAGCTTGGTCAGCCACTCTGGAAGGCAGTATGGCAGTTTCTCAGAAAACTGGAAATCACTCTCCCCAAGGATCCAGAAATACCACTATTGGGCATATACCCTAAAGACACACATTCACACTTCAAAAGCTATAGCTCAACTATGTTCATAGCAGCATTATTCATAACAGCAAGAACCTGGAAACCACCTAGATGCCCCTCAACTGAGGAATGGATTAACTACTGTGGTACATCTTCACAATTGTGTACTACTCAGCAGTCAGAAAAAAATGATATACTAAAATTTACAGGCAAATGGATGGATTTAGAAAATATCCTCCTGAGCGAGGTATCACAAACCCAGAAGGATAAGCAGGGGATGTATTCACTCATTAGTGGACTTTAAGCAAAAACATTCATTTTTCACTGAAAGATAATGGGTGAATAAAATGATTTAAAACACGCACACACACACACACACAAAACAAGACAAAAGAAAACAAAAGTTCTGATTAGACTATAGAAGGGTTGCTTAGCAGAAATTTGTGGTGGTCATAGTGCATTCGTGGACATTAGCTGTGACCTGAGTTTTCTTTATCTATAGCTGAGCCTAACCTGGCTTGAGGAGCTTTAGATTTTATTTTTCATGTTTCATGTATTTTTAAAAAAGAAAAGTTTTATTACTGTATAGATTTTTTTGATATCTATTTTGAATGTTTTCCTTTTTTGATAATGTTTGATACTGATTTTCAAAAAACAAATAAAAAAAGACAAAAGAGAACAAAAAAAGAATCAAAACAACCACTGCTACAGGACTGTGCTCAGTACTCATTTGTTGAGTCTTCATGTATATTTCCTCCAGTTAGAAATATACAGGGGCCCTGAGTTGTAAAGAGACTTAGCAAAGTCTATGGAGGGTATCAATAACAGAGAAATGATGGAAAACATTCTACTTCCATTCTAATCCTAAACTCAAAACCTGTGTAGAAATTTAACCTCATTTCTCTAGACACATCTATATCAAAAATATTTCAGCATTCTGCCAATGGATGAGCACAGTGATCTAGTGTGACAAATGCTCCTTGCTTTTGCCCCTGTGCAGAGGGAATTTGTGATCATCAAGCCGGCAACATCAATCTGGAAGTGTGTTAATGACAGTGACCTGAATCTGTCACATCATAAGAAAGTCTTTATGGCAGCAGATTTTGCTGCCATATAAAGTCTTCATAGTATAAGCAACTCCCTAATAAGCTGATTAAAAAGTATTTTTTTGAATTCTGGAAGATGTACTTTCAGACATCCATTATAAGTAAAGGGAACAGAAACATTACAAAGTATAAAGAATGACTTCTGATGTGTCTGAGATGCTTATTTTTCGATTGTGGTGTATCAGTTGCTATTGTCAGAGGCAAGTCCTGACTTGAGCATGCTCCTCTTCCAAATCTTTCTTTTCTCTGTTGTCAAGCCTGTTCAATAAATAAGTGAGAAGGTCATCAATTAGCAGGGTGGAGGGTGTGCTTTTTACTAGTGTCCAGTTTCCTCCACTTTGTCCCATGAAGAAAAGTCATTTTACGTGTGTAAATTCTGGACCCATAAAACTCTCTAAAAAGCCAGTTTATGTCATGGAAACCATTCATTTATTTGTTTCATCTGTTAGAGAATGCACTTGAGTACTTACTATTAACTTAAAAATGAGCGTAGATGGCTTGTTATCTCAAAACATTAGGAAAGATGTCCAGAAATAGTTCAGTATTTTCTCATTGACAATCATATGGAAAGAATATGTGGGTCCCTCAAATCATGAACCCTTCCAAGAAGAGCTTCATTTAAGACTGGCTTTTGGCTAGCACCTAGGAGATAATCTTTAAGATCCTTCTTAATGATCTGCCTTGTAACAGTACTTTTATATCCTTAGACATTTGTTCATGAGTCTGTCATTTTGATCACATATTTTCTCTTACTCAGTGTTATCTACAACTATTTGTTTTTGCTCTGGAAACTAGCAGCCATTATGACTGAAACCAACCATACAGCTATTGCATGCCTATGAAACTAATCCTCATTGAAAAGCACACACCAATACTCAAGTGTGTGTACCTAGGAGGGAAGATTTCCTGGCTATTGTTCAAAAGTAGTTAGGGAATAAAATGTTCTTTGAAGTTTTACAAATGATGATCCTTGGAAATGTGTAGCTGGTCACTCTTGGACTTTGATCCATGCATCCTGCCCTCTGAAGCATTTCAATTTGCATATTTTCCAGAAAAATTTTCAAATGGTTTGAGGAATGTAACACATTTTGAGTTTCTGCATTCCTTTTAGTGAACCATCAAGATGTAGATGAATGATGTCATCCCTTAGCATAACAATCCACTTCTCTGTAGCCTCTGTAACTTGAGAGTACCTACTGACAGCCATTTATGAATAGGAGACTTTAATTCTGGAGGTCAAGGGTCTTCATGATAGTGTTTCACTGGGTCTAGTGTCATTTTGTGTTCAAAATCTGTGATATTGAAGAATAGAAAACCAAATTTAGCCTGGTACATGGACTAAGAAGTTTCTGGAGTATTAGGTTGTGATATGAGTTGCATTGCTCTCCATTATTTCCTGGAGATAGATATACCCAACTATCTAGTCAGGGTTTCTATTGACGCAAAAACCACCATTATAAAAATCAAGTTGGGAAGAAGAATTTATGTGGCTTACCCTTACATATTGTTATTAATTATCAAAAATTCAGGATTAGAACTCAAACAGGGCAGAAATCTGAAGGAAGAAACTGATACAGAGTGAAGAAGTGTTGCTTGTTTCCTCTGGCCTATTCAGCAGGCTTTCTTATAGAACCCAGGATCAACAGACTAGGTGTGGCACCATTCACAATGGGCTAAACCCTCCCTATTGATCAGCACTTAAGAGAATGCCTTACAGTTGGATCTCATGGAGGGATTTCTTCAACTGAGGCTCCTTCCTATCTGATGACTCCACCTTGTGCCAAGTAGATCCCAAACCAGCCAGTACAATTGATCCCTTGTCAAGTCGACACACAGACACATAACTATTAGTCCATGCCCCTTCCTTTCTTATCCAAATCTAAAATCTCACATTAAAAACATGAATAAGTTTAAGCCCTGTGGTGGAATGTTCTCTATATGCTGTAAATAAAGGACTGTTTTGGCCTATGTGCAGCACCGTAGAAGTGAGTGGAGAATCAGAGGACAGACAAGTAGAAGGAAAGTAAAGTTAGTCAGTCGCCATCCGACCCCCGGAGGAGGAACATGTAAGAGATACAGGTGAAGAACGGGCTGGGACACGTGGCAGGTAGATTAGTACAAATGGGTTGATTTAAGATCAAAGAGCTAGCTAGTAATGTGCTTGAGACATGGGCCAAACAGTATGAAGTTAATGTAAGTGTCTGATTCATTTCTTTGGGGGATAAAAGCCTCCACGGACCAGGTTCCAAACCTCCGGGCCCAAAAAAGGGCCCGGAAAACCTTCTACAACAAAGCCCCACCATTATTACAAACTCAAACATTAAAATTTTAGTCCCTTTAAAATAGACAATCTCTCTTAAAATCAAGTCATTTAAAATTTAAGATCTCTCAACTATGGGCTTCAGTAAACTATTTTCTTACTTCAAGAGGCAAAAATCAGGGCAGAGTTATAGAAAATCTAATCAAAACCAAACCAAACTTCAATTATCCACTTAGGATCTTCTGTACTCCTCCAAATAGCTTCTCTATCTCTGCCCTCTGAAACATACATGGCTTGTCTTGTAGTCTCTGGGTGGCCTCACTCTACTGCTGCTTCTGTTCTGGTTAGTCATCCCATGGTACTGACATCTCTAAAACTACAGAAGTTCATTGATGCAACTGGGCTAGATGTTTAAAATAGCTTCTTATAGGCTCTCTTCCTGTTGCCATGTCTCAACTTCTGTTCATGGTCCTTCATCCCTGGGTCTTTAACAGCTCTTGAGGCTGAAACTTCACCAGTGGCCTCTCTTGCCTCCTTACAGTGTCAAGCCTCAGCTGCTCTTTATGACGTCTTCATCCCAATACCAAATGAGTGACTCCTATACATTATGATGCTCAGTTGCCAACACTAAGTACAGCCTTTGGCCACCTCTGGACATCCATAGCTTCTCTGTGATCTCAGGAAATATTTTTCAGAAAATTTCCCTTAAATGGTCTAAATAATGCTGGTTTTGTCTTAATCACTGATAATTTCTTAGCTCCAGCTTACTAGCATTAGTTGTCCCTGTTCACTTTTGTGGTTCTTGATTCATTAATTGTAGCTGACTCCTCAGCCCCGCCAGTTGGCCATAATGACAGAATCTTAATTCAAAATAGCACATGGGCCTAATGATCTTTAAATTTCTCTCTAAAACTTTATAATTCAGGCCACAATCTTCAGCACTGCTTTTAACATTCTTATCTTCCAAACTTCTAAACAACATCCCCCTGGGTTCAATTCCCAGCAACTACATGGCAGTTCACAACTGTCTGCTACTCCACTTCCAGGGGACTAGATGTTCTTATACATGCATGCAGGGAAAACACCAATGAACATGAAATAAAGTAAATAAATCATATATATATATATATATATATATATATATATATATATATACATATACTTGAATGTTTCACTGAGATCTCAACATGCAATGATTTTCCTAGTGCAGAATGCCAAAGTCCTTCTACACTCTTCCCCCAAATGTGGTCAAGTTTGTCAGACCAATATTCCACTATGGTGGTACCAAATTCTGTCTTAATTAGGGTTTCTATTTTGGTGAAAAGACACCACGATCATGACAACTCTTATATGGGCAAATATTCAATTAAGGCTCGTTTACAGTTCAAAATTTTAGTCTATTATTACCTTGGTAGGAAGAAAGATTACATTCAGATAAATATGGAGAAGGAGCTGAGAGTTTGATATTTTGATCTGCAGGCAGCAGGAAGAGAGACTGATACACACTTGGCCTGGATAGAGCTTCTGAGACCTAAAAGCCTGCTCCTATGACACACTTCCTCTAAGAAGGTCACACCTACTCTAACAAGGCAATGCCTCTTAAGAGTGCCACTCCCCATGATCCAATGTGGCCATTTTCATTCAAACTACCACACCAACAAATCAGAGACAACCCTGCAACCTGCAGTCCTCCGTTGCTGGTAGCTATATTTTAATTAAAATTATTACATATTAGAAAGAAGATTGATGCACTGATACTTAAATAGACAGATACGAAAAGGGAAAAGTGACTTGCATTCTCAAAGGTAACAATTAAAACGTGGATTCTTTTTTTTTTTTTTTTTTTTGCTTCTTTATTTTGTATTTAACAAAAAAAAACAGTAACATGAATTTAAAATGAGGAAAAGTTAACAATAACTATGAAGAGGATAAGAATCATAAGCATGGCTTATCAAGGGTGGTAATGCAAATAAGATTGCTACACATATGTTTACTATGTGTTCAGCTTTCCTCTGAAATTTTTTTTTCATTCCCTGTATATCCTTATTCAAGGTCCCTTTCACCTCCCACCACATCTTGACATTTTTCTTCTCTGCAACTCCTCATCCCTTCCCTGGGCAGGGAGCAGACAGTCCTATGGTCCCACTGACCCAATAATGCTTGGATCAGTCTCCACTCCTGGCCAAATCCAGTTTTGTCCCCCCTCCCTCAAGAGTGAGTCTGGTATTCCTATAGTTGGAGTGGGGTTCGAAGGGTCAGTCCAGGGTGTTTCTGATCCCAAGCTGTTCAGTGGTTGTGGTTTGTCGCTTGGGCATGTTTGGCTTTTTTTCTTGTTTGTTTGTTTAGAGACCACTAGTGAGCAAGTACATCCCCTGCTTATCTCTCTGAGATTGTGATACCTCGCTCAGGAGGATATTCTCCAAATCCATCCTTTGCCTGTGAATTTTAGGATATCATTTTTTCTTACTGCTGAATAGTATTCCATTGTGTAGATGTACCACAGTTTGTTAATCCATTCTTCAGTTGAGGGACATCTAGGTTGTTTCCAGGTTCTTGCTATTACAAATAATGCTGCTATGAACATAGTTGAGCTAATACCTTTGGTATGTGAATGTGCCTCTTTAGGGTACACACCCAGAAGTGGTATTGCTGGGTCCATGGGGAGACTGATTCTCAATTTTCTGAGAAACCTCCATATTGCATTCCAAAGTGGCTGAACAAGCTTACAATCCCACCAACAATGGAGGAGGGTTATCCTTGCTCCACATCCTCTCCAACATAGGCTGTCATCTGTGCCTTTTATCTTAGCCAATCTAACAGGTGTTAGGTGGTATCTCAAATTGTTTTGATTTGCATTTCTCTGATGGCTAAAGATGGTGAGCACTTTTTCAGGTGCCTTTCAGCCATTCGTAGTTCCTCTGCTGAGAATTCCCTTTTTACATCTGTACCCCATTTTTGATAGGGTTATTCAGGGGATTGGGCTCTACATTCTTGAGCTCTTTATATACCTTAGAGATCAGTCCTCTATCACTTGTAGGGTTGGTGAAAATCTTTTCCCATTCTATAGGCTGGCGTTTTGTCCTATTGACAGTGTTCTTGGCTTTGCAGAAGCTTCCCAGCTCCAGGAGATCCCTCTTATTGATTGTTGGTCTTAGTGCCTGTGCCACTGGTGTTGTATTTAGGAAGTGGTGGCCTGTGCCAATTTGTAGAAGTGTATTTCCCACTTTCTTTTCTATCATGTTCAAAGTGGTTGGGTTTAAGTTGAGGTCTTTGATCCACTTGGATTTGAGTTTTGTGCAGAGTGACAGGCTCGGATCTATTTGCATTCTTCTACACACTTCCATCCAGCTATGCCAACACCATTTGTTAAATATACTATCTTTTTTCCATTGAATGTTTTGGGCCTCTTTGTTAAAGATCAGGTGTTCATAGGTTTTTGGGTTAATGCCTGGATCCTTAATTCTATTCCATTGATCCACAAGTCTGTTTTTATGCCAGTACCAGGCTGTTTTTATTACTGTAGCTCTATAGTATAGCTTGAAGTCAGGGATGGTGATACCTCCTGAGGTTCTTTTGTTGAGTAAAATTGTTTTGGCAGTCCTGGCTTTCCTGTTATCCCAAATGAAATTGAGTATTGTTCTTTCAAGGTCCAAAAAATATTGTGTTGGGATTTTGAGGGGGAGTGCATTGAATCTGTAGATTGCCTTTGGTAGAATTGCCATTTTTACTATGTTGATCCTACCAATCCAGTAACATGGGAGAGCTTTCCATTTTCTGATATCCTCTACAATTTCTTTGTACAATGATTTAAAATTTTTGTCAAATAGGTTTGTTACTTCTTTGGTTATAGTTACTCCAAGGTATTTAATACTATTTGTAGCTAATATGAAGGGTAATGTTTCCCTTATTTCTTTTTCAGCTCTTCTATCTTTAGTGTATGGAAGGGCTACTGATTTCTTTGAGTTTGTCTTGTATCCTGCTACATTGCTGAAAGTGTTTATCAGCTGTAGAAGTTCCTTGGAAGAATTTTGTGGGTCACTTATGTATACAATCATATCATCTGCAAATAAAGATAGCTTCACTTCTTCTTTTCCAATTTGTATGCCCTTAATCTCTTTTCGTTTCCTTATTGCTTTAGCTAAAACTTCGAGAACTATATTGAATAGATAAGGGGAGAGAGGACATCCTTGTCTAGTTCCTGACTTTAGTGGGATTGCCTTGAGTTTTTCTCTATTCAGTTTGATACTGGCCGTCAGCTTCTTGTAAATCGCCTTAATTATATTTAGGTATTCTCCCTGTATTCCTGATCTCCCCAGGGCTTTAATCATAAAGGAGTGTTGGATTTTGTCAAAGGCTTTTTCAGCATCTAAGGATATGATCATGTGGTTTTGTTCCTTTAGTTTGTTTATATGATGGATAACATTTACAGTTTTTCGTATGTTAAACCAGCCCTGCATTTCTGGGATGAAGCCTACTTGGTCATGGTGGATGATATCTTTTATGCATTGTTG
>PVIH01014197.1:12795-54977 GCA_004025045.1 Sigmodon hispidus | reverse complement strand
AAAAAAAAAAAAAAAAAAAAAAAAAAAAAAAAAAAAAAAAAAAAAAAAAAAAAAAAAAAAAAAAAAAAAAAAAAAAAAAAAAAAAAAAAAAAAAAAAAGTTTCAAACAAACAAATA
Source organism: Sigmodon hispidus (assembly GCA_004025045.1). NCBI lineage: Eukaryota > Metazoa > Chordata > Mammalia > Rodentia > Cricetidae > Sigmodon > Sigmodon hispidus. The sequence goes on along the minus strand of PVIH01014197.1, from coordinate 54,861 downwards.
GAATAAATAAAAAGAAATAAATAGATAAAAGGAAACAACAAAAAGAAGGTACTAGAGAGACAGTTCTGCATGAAGAACTCTTGTTCTTACAGAGAACCCTAGCATATACACAGGAACTGAGCTCATAACTATCTGTAACTCCAGTTTTAGAGACTCCAACAACCTCTACAGGTACCAGACACAAATGTACACACACCCGGGCAAAATATTCACTCATATACATAAAGCTAAACCTTAAAAAAAAAAAGAAAACTTTATCAAGTGTAAGTTCACCCAAAAGCAGCCACTGTTTATAGAAGTCACCTATTGTTCAGAAGTATTTCTCAATAATACTGACTTAATTTCAAAGTGTAGAAGACCTGTGCACATGTTATATTTGTTTATATGGTATGATGGTTCAATAAATACACAGGGTGAGAACTGTCACTCCCACGGTCCAGCCACGATGCTAACTGACTAGCTCCTGGCTGGGCTCTGCAGCACATCGGTCTAGCCTGACTTGTACTGTCAGCATTATGAACCAACTGGATTCGGAAAAATGTCAAAACCAACTAAGCACAGAGAGAGGAGGGTGAAGAAAGTGCCATCGACAAGGACAGGGCTAGTCCTCAGAGAAAGTAACAGAACAGTCCTCAGCTCGGATGCACACTGCTCCCACACTCACCTCCCACTCTGCCTCAAACAGGATTTTCATAATTCTCATGAAATTGAGAAGATCAAAATATGGTATCAATTAGGTTCTATTCGAACCTTTCAGTACACAAACCACCTTTGAGGATATGATACAAGAGCTCTATATACAGGCAGTAAAAAAAAAAAAAAAAAAAAAAATCCATGCTTGACAGGTGTGGTGGTGTACACCTTTAGTCCCAGAACTACAGGCAGAGGCAGGCAGATCTCTGTGAATTGGATGGCAGCCTGGTCTACAAACTGAGTTCCAGGACAGCCTGGGCTGTTAGACTAAATTTTAAAAAAGTCTAAAAAACCCAAACAACACACACACACACACACACACACACACACAAAACACATGCACAAAGGTAGAGTGAAGAACTATGGATACTTCAAAGCCACCTAAGTCCAGTCCCGTCCTCCAAGGAATGCAGGTCATCAAACAGTAAAAGGGTTTGTCCCATGTCAACAATGAACCAAAAGTGGACTCAGACTACAAACAGCAACTCACACAGACTGAATAAAGTCATAATTTTCTTATGTAAAAAAACTGCTCCACCAGAAACTAATAACTACAGTAGCAAAAACGCTAAGCAGATCTAGCAGGAGCTGACAAGTATTGTTTTAGAAAGCCCTTTGATGCTTAAGGAAAAACAATTATCAAAAAGCTGGAAAGCACTCACCATGTTCCACAAACACGTTGCAGTGTGGACCCCCATGCCGTGAGGAGTCCCTCTTTCCTGCCCCCTTGATAAAATGCAGGGCAGGCAAACTAGGCCTTCTTTGGTCCCCCAGAACTTTTCCAGGCTGCTGCCCCATAAAGCAGTGATAGGCACCCCTTTCCAGAAGAGGGTTCAAGATCTTCCAGAATGGTCCGTGGGGATTAGCAGGAAACAGTATTACCCAGAACTTCACACTACTGACTCCCAAGTCAGTAACTGGGTTTAGTCACAGAGAGACAACTTCCATGAGAAAGGGAAACTGGGTTTGAGGTTTACACAGGTAAACAGGAGTCTGGAATTTGTTCCCAAGTTAATTAATTTGAAGTCATGTAATTACAATGCTACTCAAAAGCTTCTTGACTGTAAGTCTATTTTGCGGGCTGAGGAACAGTTTCTTTGCAGGAGAAAAAAATTAATAGAAATAGTCACAGGGAAGTCTGAAAAGGGTCACAGTAATAAAAGTCATTTTAACTCCCCAGCGTGCTAGAAACGTTGAACGTCTTTGATGCTTCTCTGAACTTTTCCTGTGGAAGTCACCAATCCACTAGCTCTGTCCCTCCAACAAATGTCCTGCCGCTCTCTTCCCTACCCAGCTCTCCGGGAAATGACTCGGGTCACACAGAACTCAACCAGAGCTTGCTCTCCACTCCGCCGAGAAGAAATGCATGGCCGGCAACTTCTAAGTCCTCTTTTTAAAAGGCCTGTGAAACCAATCCAGACTTTTCCTTTGCATTAAAGTTTTGGGCGGCACTAAGACCAACAGGGCTGTGGGTGACATTGGAAGAAGTCAGGACATCGGAGGCCGGCGGAAGCAATATGGGAGGACCGTGGAGATCTCCTAACAGCAGGGAGAAGATTTGAATGAGGGACTCCGCGGCCAAACTTGGAGTTGGAACGGAGGGAAGGGCAGCCTCGGGGGCAGAAAGACACTTCCCAGGCGGGGTGCAGGCGGCTTACTCGGGGGCGACGCTCCTCCACGCCTCAGGAAACTGGGACCACCCTGGATGTCCCAAAGGCAGAGCAGAGCTGTAAGGGACGAAGGACTCCCGCGGTCCCGAACCCGGAGGCGGCCACAGGGGAGGAGGCCCGGCGCCTTAGCTGCCCCGAGCCAGGGGTCTACCCGAGACACCCCTCCCCTGGCCCCGGACTCTGCCGCCGCCGCCGCCGAGCAGTCACATCCCCCGCTCTGCCGGGGGGCTTGGCTTCTCTAGCCAGCGGGGGTGTGTACCGCGGAAGGGCTCCTTAGCCGCGGGACCCTGCAACCCGCTGCGGGTCCAGAGCCTCTCAGGGAGAGACATCGACCCCCGAGGCCGCCATGATGGATTACGAGCTGCTCCACAACGAGGCCAGGCCCCGCCCCCGGCCCCGCCCCCAGCGGCACCGGAACCCCTGCGCGCAGTCTGGCGGCCGACGGAGGTCGCAGCTCTCCTACCCGACGCGGCAGCTTCGGGCTCCCGCCTTGCTGCCCGCGACAGGCCGGCTCCTTACAGCCTTTTAAAGGTAGGTTTTCTGAGCTCAAGGTGCGCGATGAGGAAGCACCCGCCTCCTCTGCATTATCACTGGTCTTCTGATAACCGGAGTCTGTCCCCTCACCGCCATCCAATTGGCCAGTGAGGGCGAAAGCGGCCAGCTAATTGTGCTCGATGCTGCCGCGAGGCATGCTGGGACTTGTGGTCTCTGCGCCCCAGCCTCCCGCTCCTATAGCTAGAGAGCTGGTCCCGCCTCCTGGGAGCCCTGGACTCTGGTCAGCCAACATCTCCACGGCTTGAGTAGCGAGACCGTGGGAGATTCAGAGCCAGGGGAAACTACGGATTGGAGTTTTTTTTAGAACCGGAGTTGAATTACTTGTTTCAGCCTTGTTTGAGGAGAAACTTTGGCTCGCTCCTCTAAACCGAGACAATCGCTCATGCGTTGCATCCCCATCACTTGGGTAAGCATAAATATGCGAACCTGGGAAGAAGTATTGAGAAAACAGTCGTCATCAGCGATCCTTTGGGGATAGGAAGAAGTTGAAGCCAGTGTTTGTTCAGAGTATGGCAGGCATGATCGTGCATATCTGCGCTAGTATGAATCTTTACCATGACATTTCACATGCATAAAATTCGAAGTTAGGTGAAAACTGTCCGGACTATCAGATCTCAAAAGCCTGTGAAAACTACCTCACACCGGTAAATTTCATCTTCTGCCTCATCCCCCTCGTCTTTACTGTTCCTATTATCTGGATCGCTGAAATTAAAGGCGTGTATCACCACCAACCCAGGACCCATTTCTAAAAACCACTCATCACAGCACTCAGTCTGCGCTTTTAAATAAAATATTTTACCCCAATCTTTCCACCCATTAAGGCATGGAATGCTGTTTCCACTATACAGATGGAAAAATATTCATACCTGTGATTGAAGTGTCTCTTAAAGGTCGCTACTTAACTGCTCAAAAGCATGCCTTTTCAGCCGCAGCATTCAGTACCAAGTAACTGTTGCGCTAATGTCAAGCATATTCAGACGATAATGCAGACCAGAGGCTAGGTTAGGCAATACTGCGGTGCGAGGCACACACCTTTATCTTCAGCAGACAGATCTCCTTGAGTTCAAGGCCAGCCTTATCTACATAAAGTTCTAGGCCAGCTAAAGAAAACTTGTGCCCAGATTTAGAAGTGGAATTTATAAATTCTAGTGAGTGAACTTTTGCTCATTCACAATAGTCTCTCTTTTTTTTTTTTTTAAGATTTTTATTTATTATATATACAACATTCTGCTTCCACTATGCCTGTGTGCCAGAAGAGGCCACCAGATCTCAAGATAGATGGTTGTGAGCCACCATGTGGTTGCTGGAAATTGAACTCAGGACCTCTGGAAGAACCGTGGGTGCTCTTAACCTATGTGCCATCTCTCCAGCCCCACACAGTATAATCTTATTGTCATTTTTTTTATTGTAAATTTAGCTGTTAAACTGTCTCGTAATTTGTACTGCCGGTCTTCAAATTGGATGCTTTTGTTCCCCGTTGATTATTTACCCATCCTCATGCTGGTCACTGTTTTTGTTTCCTTTTGAAGATTCTATTCATGCTTTAACCATTTCCTTTCCCGCCCAAATTTATTCTCTGGTTGAACTTTAATCTTAACACCCAAATCATAACTTTTCAAGAGATTTTTTATTTACACGTACAAATGCGCATGCATGAGTTCATATGCACCACTGTTGTGCCTGCCTATTTCCAACAGAGGCAAAGGAGCATCAGAACCCCTGGAGCTGGTGTGGCAGACATGCTTATGAGCTGGAAACCAAACCCAGGTCCTCTCAATAGTAGTAGGTGCTCTTAATGACTGAGCATCTCTTTTGAGCTACCTCATATTGCAACTCTTCCATAAATATTTCTTGAACCAACATTCGCTGATTTTTTTTTTTTTTTTTTTGCTTTGGGAGACAGGATTTTCAGCCCAGGCTGCTCTCAAGCTCCCTATATAGCTGAGATTCTCTTGTACTTCTCATCTCTGTAACCATCTCCCAAGTGTCAGGATTACAGGTATGCACCACTAACTATTTCAAGCAATGCTAGGAATGGAATCCAGGGCCTCAAGAAATGCTAGATGAGCACCCTACCAAAGAGGCTACATCAGCAGTCCTAACAACTAACACATTTATTTACTAAGCACCTGTTCCTAGTGCTGGCATACAGCATTGAGAGAAGATGCCTTCTTATCCAAGGAGTTCAAAAGGAGAAACAGGCAGTAGGCAAAGCAGTGATCCAAACAAAACTCAGTCTTGTAACTGGAGAGATGGCTCAGTGGTTAAATGTACTGACTGCTGTTCCAAAGAACCCAGGTTCAATTCCCAACAACCACAAGGCAAATCAGTCACATGAAACCTTAGTTCCAGTACATCTGATGTCTTTTCTGACCTTGGAAGTACCTGGCACGCCACACAGTACATAGGCATACAAGAAAACAAAATACTCATACACATTTAAAAATAAAATCAATCTGAAAGCCAGTCTACACTCCTGAACCAATAGCTCTTCAGCTGGTTCAACCTGTGTTCATACATGGCTTTGGTGCCTTGCTAAAGCAGTTACCTGTTCTTCATTCAGTTCCCTAGATTGGTTTTCTCACCTAAAAGTGAAGGGCATTGCTACTTGTTTCTGGTAGTCTTGAGATCAAACTTGACTTTGGTTTCACAGCTCAGATCTGTCTCACTGTCCTCACTGCAGGGTCATCACCTACATTTATGCTATAGCCTTATCCCAGATCATCAGTTCTTTCAGTTGAGCTCCAAGCCCCATCTGTAATTTTCTTTCTAGAGATGCATTACTTTGATAACTCATTACTCTTTAAGACTTTTGAATGGGCTCAGAAGCTCCCAGGAAGATAGCCTACATCTCCTGTTGATTTGTTCATTGGTTTTCTTTATTCTCTTGGCCTGAAGTTTAGCATGTTCTGCAACTTCCATGTTTTCCTTAGTGTTCTGTTTCTTCAGAGAATGTATCAATGCTTATATTGCAGAATAGTGGAGGAACAAGATGCTGAGTCTGGGATGCTTTGATCCTGGACTTTCCTTCTCCAAAGGCTTTCTGACAATAGTGGACATCATCTTCTTTTGAGAAACTAAGTTTTCAGATACTGCTGGCTCTTTTGGGTTCCAACAGCCGGGACAGTCAGTCAGTCCATGAATATTCTCTCCTTTTTTCTTAGAGTAACCAAGTCTTACTCTACAGCAGGCAGATGCCTTGCTTCATGGGAAAAGCTTATTTGTTCCCACCATTGATGCTGAGCATATAACCCTCCATTCTTCACCCAGAGCATCAGCAGCTATTTCTGTGGCCATGCATGTCTAGAAAGTATAAAGCTTGTATTTATTTATCATCCACTCCAATAAATATCTGATGGCAAGTGGCAGAGAAGGTGATACACAGCTTCATCTAGGAGACACCATGAAAAACAGCAAGAATGCACTACTTTTTAACACTAGAAAACCTTTAAGGGTTCAAACTACAGAATGCTGCAGAGGCCAGCAGATATCTGATAGGATGTTAAAAACCAATGTATGGCTCAAAGAACTTTCATTAAAAGTTCAACTCAATCTGATTTGTCCTCACTTTCATAAAGCAAAGCTTATTGTTACACTTACCAAGAACGCCCTCTGGTGGGCCACAGAAAGCACATACCCAGCTAAAGATGCTTTTGGACCCCTACTGAGCTGCCCTAAGCAGACAATGAAAAAGCATGCTCAGAAGCTTGAGAGAAACAGGTGAGGACAAATGAGCTTGAGTCACCTCCCACTCACATCCTCTTAAGAGGTGAACAACTGCCAAGTAGTAGTGGTGCATGCCTTTTATACAAATGCTTGGGTGGATTTGAGTTTGAGGTCAGCCTGGTTATAGAGCTAGTTCCAGGACAGCCAGAGCAATACAGAAAACCCATCTCAAAATGAATGAATGAAAATAAAAAAAGTGAACAACCTGGAACATTCAATATAGGTGAGCCCACCTGAAGCAGCAGTGCAGATGCAGGGAATTCAGTTCTGTAGTACCATAGGATAAAATGAAAGGTTGTCGGGGCTGGAGAGATGGCTCAGCGGTTAAGGGCACCGTCTGCTCTTCCAGAGGACCAAGGTTCGATTCCCAGCACCCACATGGCAGCTCACAACTGTCTGTAGTTCCAGTTCCAGGCAAACACCAAGGCAAATAAATAAATAAAATTTAAAAAAAAAAAAAAAAAAATGAAAGGTTGTCATGCCTGACCTTGTCTCAAAAACACACAAGAGTTCTCTACTGACTGATGCCATGTGATGGTTAACCTTGACTGTAAACTTGACAGGATTTAGAATCACCGTAAAAACAGACCTCTGGAAGTTCTACCAGCAAGCTTCTAGATTTGAGCTGAGGAGAAGAACCACCTTAAATGTAGGCAGCAGCATTTCACTGCCTTGAGTTTGGGCTGGAAACAAAGGAGAAAGTGAGCAGAGCACCAGCATTCATCTGTTCCTAGTGTGGACATATAACTAGTCACCTCAAGCTGCTGCCACCAGGATGGACCGTACCCTGGGCAGATGGGCAGCACTAACCAGACTCAGAGGTTACTTCAAAACAAAACAAAAAACAGAGCCCAGCACATCTTTAATTCCAGCACCCAGAAGCAGGTGCATCTCTGTTGAGTTGAGACCAGCTTAGTCAACATAGTGAGTTCCAGGACAGCCAGGGCTAGAGAATTAGCGTGTCTCAAAATAAAGGAAAGAATAGAAGTTGAAGGGTCCAGGAGTTGGAAGCTGGAAAAGTGGGAGATGGATATGATCAAAATACATTATATACATTTAAGAAATGCCCAAAGAATGTGTTTTGTTCTTTTGAGATGGAGTCTCTATGTAGGTAGCCCTGGCTGTGTAGACCAGGCTGGCTTTGAACTCAGAGATCAACCTGCTTCTGCCTCAAGAGTGCTGGAATGAAAGCCGTTCACCACCATACCCAGCATCCAAACAATCCATTGCCCAAAAATGTCCTTGCCTAGTAGTATACACAAAGCCCTAGTATATATCAACCCTAGCTCTGACAAAAATAAGCAAATGTTTTGGGCCTGTTTAATGGCTCAGTGGGTAAGGGTGCTTGCTGCCAAGTCCCATGACCTCAGTTTGATCCCTGGAACCCATGTGGTAGGAGAGAACTGACTCCTACAAGTGGCCCTGGTTCCCACATGCATGCACTCACAAGCACAAAAATAAATGAATACACATAAAATAAGTGTTGGGGGGGAGGGGATAGTAAGGTTAATTGAAAAAATGTAAATCAGGGAACCAATTTTGGTTTTGTGTAGTGAGTCTCACTGTGTAGCCCAGGTTGGCCTCAACTCCTGAATCATAAGGCCTTCACTATCATGCTGGACCAGCATACCCATGTTTAAACAGTCATAAGAAAAATAAAGCATAGAATTGGCCCTCTACACTGAGGACTTATATCTTGTTTAACTTTAAATTATTCAAAAATTAATACATCACATATTTACACAAGGAAATGGCTTGGCTTTTCACAACTGCATTTTTGTTTTTTTGTCAGAGCATCAAAAAGCACTGTGGGCCCCGAACACTCATTTTCTCAGTTACTGGCAATGGCTCAGCTTCTTACAAGCCACCCTCAGGAAGGACAGGCACTACAGAGAATACTGCCAATGTCTCAGGGAACATCTCAGGCACTTTTTAAGGCCTCCAGGCCAGTTTCTGCTGATGGACAAGTTGAAGGACCTGAGATGCTAGAGAACCAGGAACAGCTCACACACAAGGGGAAGGAAGCATAGATAGAGGGTATGAATTCCTGAACCTGTCACCGGAAGGACACACAGTAGGAATCACATGCCAACAAAGGCTACTGACTCATTTTATTCTTATATCCCCCAGACCGCTGGCCTAACTCTACCACCTCTTCTCCAGCCACACTCCTGAGCATCAAAGGAAATGGAGTGGAAGTCAGAACAGACTGCTCCTGCTACCAGTGCTTGCCTTTCTCTCTCCCTTTGGTTTTCTTGTTCCGGGGTAGCAGTAGGGGTAGGACTGGAAATTGAACCTGAGCACATATTAGAAAGTGCTCCACTGCTGAGCTACATCCCAGCCCGCCATGTTTTCTACTGGACAGTTTCATGAAGTGTTGTTTGGCATGACTTGAAGATATGGATTCTCCAAGTTACTCCAAAATCCATCATCAGGCTGAGGCACTATGCTCTGAAAGGGACCTGAGTGTCCAGAGCCACCATTTGTTTCCACACTGGCAAATGTGTCTCAGAACAGAACTGGCCTGGTTCTGCTGTGCCACTGCAGGGGACCCGCCCTGGACCACATATGGTGAAGAGTCCACACAGCAGGCTCTTCCCTTTCAGAGAGGCACACAGTCTCATCCTTAGGCACTTAGCCTCACCCCTCCTGTTCCACAAGCCTTTGACGGGTTTCTAGCATGATTTCCTCCATTACTTCTGGCTTTAAGATATCTTTGATCTGAAGAAAGACAGAAAAAGGTATGTGTTAATTCAGATATAACCATAAGTAGAACATCAAGTCAACTAAATGAGGCAAGGAAGCCTGGTTAACACACGCTGTCAGCAGTCTGCACTCCAGCTGCCTCAGCTCCAGCCCCAGCTTAAAAAGTAAGCCAGCAAGGTGCATGGGACAGCTGATAGAGACACTGTTCAGTTACTTATCGTAAGATGACTGAGGGGCTAGAGAGGTGGCTCAGTGGTTATAAAAACACTGGATGTTGTTTCAGAAAACTCTAGTCAAGTTCCTAGCACCCACATGGAAGTTAAGGTTAACACCAGTTCTAGACAGTCAGATGCTCTCTTCTGGCCTTGACAGGCACCCAGGCATGCACGTGGTATGCAGACTTAAACACATGCAGGCAAAACATAAAATATATATATTTTTTTTAATTTAAGTCAAGAAAAAAATCTTTCTATTGACTTAAAAAAACATCAAGAAGATGGCTGAAATTTGGAACAGGCAAGATGAAGTGTGGAAAGCTACTGTCGTAAAAATATCCTACCTACACCCCCATCCTACACTAAATCCATAGCAATACTGGGAATATCTCAGGGAACATGGCAAGGACTCATTAAGGTTATCTCCAGACTAGTTCCTGCCACGGGGTCTGGGAAGGAGAGTGGAATGCTGAACAAACAGGAGCAGCTCATACATGGGAAAGGAGTCTGGGTGGAGTACCTGATGTGCCAGGGAGGCCTCGTAGCAGTACAGGATGCTGGTGTCATACAGCATCATCCTCTGAGTTACCAGCAAGACTATGCAGTTCCGGAGCCGGGAGATCACCTCTCGATCACTAAGAGCTACTGGCTACAGGGACACAAAGGGAAGGGAAAAGAAACACAAATAAGATCCAAATAAGCAAACAGTTCCAGAAGCCACATAAGAGAGAAATCACTCATTTCCACCATAGAACTCATGCTACCCTGTTAGGATCTTGTTTTTGTACACTGGCGGCAGGCAAGCAAGCCCCAGGGATCCTCCGGTCTCCACACACCCCTAGCACTAGAATTACATGTGCACCAACACATCTGTCATTTTTTACATAGTTTCTGGGGTTTGAACTCAGATCATCATGTTTACAAGGTAAGTACATTAACACCTGAGTCATCCCCCTCAACCCTCTGCTGCTTCTTTGGTGGCTTCCTGTCTACTACCTGCAACTCTGCCACCAACAAAGCTCAAGGCAGCCAAGTCATCTCTTCAGGGAAGAGAAGACAATCAGGTGCTCATGAATACCCTCTAGATCAGATTCATTCAAAGCACAGCACCTTCTGAAGTCCAGTGAGCAAAGCACAAGCATCAGCAGCTCACAGACACAGTGGTTTCCCAAGACACCACCACTGCAGTGCTGTAGCATCTTTTGAGTATACTTGCAATGCTCTACAATAGAATCACCTAACCTAAGACTGCAGTTCTCGGAAAACATCCTAGATGTTAAGTGGCACAAGACTATTGACATAAAGGCGCAGCCGGGCATGGTAGATAAAAGCACTTGCTGAACAGATCCCCAAAACACACATAAAAGCTGGACAGAGCACAAAAGTCTGTAATTCCATCACACCCATCAGGAAATCTTCAGAAGCTAATAGGCCAGCTAGCAGAGATCATCTCAAAAAGGTAGGGAAAGGCAAGGATCAACAGCATGATACAGCACGTAATACCCACCTCCTCACACACTCACACACACACAGGATAACAGATGCCACCTGCCACAAATACTCTCAACCAATAGCTGCAATGATGTTCACTTACCTCCAGGTTTGCAATGAATCCTCCAGCATCCTCATCTTTGTGCTCAGGTGTAGGGTAGATCCAGATGAAACCGTTGTTACCCAGAATCACTGAAGCACCACATGGTAAGTCATGGAAATGAGTCTTCTGTCGTTTCACCAGTGAAGGTGAGACCTGGACTAAAACTCCCTGACCTAGCTAAAGAGACAGACCATAATGCAGTCATATTAGCACACTTAATCCCACAGTACTTGGGAGGCAGCAGCTGGAGGATTTCTTGAGTTTGAGGCCGACCTGTTCTACAGAGTGAGTTCCAGGACAGCCAAGGCTGCCTGTCTTGGGGCAGAGGTGAGGGTGGTAGGTAATGGATTAGAAGCTAGGTAGGGAAACACGACATCTAAGAGGCTAAGGCAACAGGCTCATTAATACTAGACTAGCTGAGCTATCTAGTGAAACCCCATAGTAAGATGAATGTAAAGTAGGTTACAGAACACACACCCCAATGTACGTCCTTCCTGTGGATACTGCTATCACCCAATGCACACAAAGCATGCACTTTGCAGAAAATATTTCTGGCCCATGGCTATTTACATTCCAGAAAAGGTACAATCAGGTTGGTGAGACAGTGGTAAAGGTACCTGCTGCCGAGTCTGACAAGCTGAGTTCAATCCCCAGAACACAGGAGATAACCAACTCCTACAAGATGTCCTCTGACCTCCACACATGTGCTATGCATGCACATTTTAATTCAAAGAAAGTGGCCATCAACACTCTACCACATCCCCTTGCCTTCTAATCCAGAGCAGGTGTACTGGTCATTACAGATACTAGAGCCAATGAGGAGCCTCCCACTGGCCACATAATAGTTCCATTTGGACCTTAACCTCAAATTCCCATGCCACCTATGAGATGTAGTTCACTAGACTGGCAAACCCATGCCTGGTCCTGAGTAGTCAGCTCTAGGTCCACATTACTTACAAGAAGTGTTTATAGCAGCAGGCTGTGGAGGTCAGCACACACAACACCTCCTCCTACTTCAAGTATATATGTTCAAGAACATGGAGACTGCTGCCACTCCATTAAAAGACACAGCTTTTTTGTTCCCCTCAGAAAATGAAAAGCCAAGAAACAACTATGCCCTAATACATCCTACCTAGGAAGAATGCTGTCTTTAAAATAAATGACAGTCGGGCTGGAGTGATGGCTCAGAGGTTAAGAGCACCGACTGTTCTTCCAGAGGTCCTGAGTTCAATTCCCTGCAACCACATGGTGGCTCACAACCATCTGTAATGAGGTCTGGTACCCTCTTCTGTATACAGTATACATAATAAATAAATTTTAAAAAATTAAAATAAATGACCTCAATAATGGAACCTCATAGAAGCAGGCAAATGTCATTTAGACACTCAGATGGAAAGTCCATCTTTGCTAGCAGTGATATTCACCATGTGAACTGTACTGTAGACATACAGCCAGCCTCTCAAACCAGGCTGAGCATCTCCCTGAGAGAGAACAGAGCCTCACAGTCCCAAGCAAAGGGGCTCTGCCAGAACAGGCTCCTTAGGAGGAAAAAATCACCCTGTTCTTCTCCCATCAGCACAGCCAGCCAGCCATCAGTCTAATCAACTGAATTCTGTCTGAGATTTGGTTGTTTTCAGATGGGGGTTATAGGGAAAGGTGGTCTCATTATGTAGTCCAAGCTAGTTTCCAATTTTAATTCTACTTCAGCCTCCAGAGGGCTGGGATTACATGACTTTAACACCACACCAGCTAACCACCAGGTCTTTAGATCAGCCATGCCAGCGAACTATGGGGATTCAGAAATGGACTTGAAGCCTCCCAAGCGTAACTTACCTTTCCATATTTCAGGCTCCTTGTGTGCAGAGAAACAGCTCCATCCGAGAACACTGCCTGGACCTCTGCCTGCCCAGGTGATGAAGGAACAACAGCAGCCTTGGCAACCCACACCTGCCTGCTTCCAGCTTGCCCTTCTATCACCAACAGGCTACCAAGGGACATCACTATGACCTTAGCTCTCCCCTTGGTTGGCCAGAGTTTCTTTTCTACTCTATGGTAAATGTTCATATCATTTAGAAAACTTGAGGGCTGGGGGAATGACTCAGTGAGTAAAGAGACTTGCCATCAAGCCTAACAGTCTGAGTTCTACCCCAGACCCACATGGTAGAAGAGAACCAACCCCTGCAAGATGTCCTCTGACTTACTTCCACGTGACAGAATAGCAGTGGTCTCACATATAAATAAACAAGTAAATGTAATCAAATATTTGTTTAAAATAAAAAAAGAAATTTGGGTCTAAGCCAGGAATGATGGCCTATGCCTGAAATCTCAGTACTCAGAAAGCTAAGACAGCAATGGCATGTTTGAGGCTAGCCTGGGATACACAGTGAGTTCCAAGCGAGCCTGGACTATCCTTCAAAAGTCGAGCTTGCATCATGGGTCACAACTTATAAAACCTAGGGCTTCGTTCTGAGCTAAGGAGAAAAGGCAAAACTAGCGGAGCTCTGAACCTCTGACCCAGAACTCAGACCCCTACAAAGTTCCGCTCCTCTGGTCAGAGAGCACAAGCATGCATGCAGCCCTGTAGGTCAGGATACACTGATGAGGTCTCCTTCCTGTAAGAAGCCTCTCATGGCCAGTTCATCCTCAGCAGATCTTCTCCTCTGAAACACAGGAAAACCATCACATGACATAAGTCTCACTCACTCTCAGAAAGATCTTTCCATCACCGCCTTTTGCTTGGTCTGTGAAGCCCACCATAATTTTCTTCTTTCTTTTTTTTTTTTTTTTTTTGGTTTTTCTTTTTTTCTTTAAAGATTTATTTATTTATTATGCATACAGTTTTACAGAAGAGGGCACCAGACCTCATCATAGACGGTTGTGAGCCACCATGTGGTTTTGCTGGGAATTGAACTCAGGACCTTTGGAAGAACAGTCAGTGCTCTTAACCTCTGAGCCATCTCTCCAGCCCCTTTTTTTGGTTTTTCAAGACAGAGTTTCTCTGTGTAATAGTTCTAGCTATCCTGGAACTTGCTTTGTAGACCAGGCTGACCTTGAACTCACTGAGATCTGCCTGTCTCTGCTTCCCAAGGTGCGAATACCACCCAGCCCACCACCATGGTATTTTAACATAAACTATTATAAAAGGTAACCTGAGCTGCAACAAGGGAGATGATGCTAGCTCTCCACTGAGAGACCCTTCTGAAATAACATCCAGGCCCTCTGCAGTTCACTGAGCCTGTTTCCTGTTTCTCCACTCATGTCTGCTCATCTCAGTCCCCAATCTCACGCCAATGACCATGGCTCAGTTATCTCCTGTCCTCCACCAATCAATCTATGCTCTTTAAGGGACTCAGTTGTGTCTCCTTTATTCTGAACTCTCCATAGGCTCAGGAAGCCTCTCTGAAATATATGATGGAACTGAACCATGATATGGGCAAAAAGCTGTCACTGTCTGAAGTAACCAAGTGCCATTCAAGTCACTGAACACTAAGGACAAAGGGGGGCTTAGTGGGGCACACTTTAATCCCAGCACTCCAGAGGCAGAGGCAGGTGGATCTCTGTGAGTTCAAGGTCAGCCTAGCCTACATAATGAGTTTCAAGACAGCCATGATTACACAGAGAAACCTTCTCTCAATTCCAACCTCCTGCCAAGAAAAGAAAAGAAAGCTAAGGCCAATGTTTCATGGACATTTTCCCTGTGCAATACGATGTACCAAGAAAGAAAATCAGCACCAAGATCCAGGAGCCTCTGTCCCCAGCTCCATCTTGGGAGCCTACTCCACAGTGTTCTGGTCTTACCACACACTAGTTGCTGACTATTTCAGGAAACCAGGGACAGGAGAAAGGCCTATGTTCACCAAGACATCAGACTCCATGACAACACGGTCAGAGTGTAAAGCAGAGTTCAATGGTGGAGCAAAGCCCCACTGCTCAGCTGGAAGGTTCCAGGGAGGACAAGCACTTACCAGCTCTCCTCCGGGCAGGTTCATGGATGAGAGGAGCAAGACGGAATCCAGCCTGGAATTGGTCTCCACTTTCCACCTCTTCTGTTGAACCTATAAGGAAAATATAGCACCGTCTTCACACAGCATTTCACAGAAGGAAGGTCCCATCCCGGAGCCAGCAGCCTCCTTCATTACCTCTGTGATTCTCCCCACAACAATGTCTCCTACTTCTCCATTGTACCTGCGGGAGAAAGCACAGGTTACCAGTAGCCAGTGGGCTGACCAGACCAAGCACTGTCTGAGACGGAGTAAACAGACAGGACTTCATTAAGCATCATTTAGCAAACAGGTATAACTACAATGTTTAGACCTGGGGACTTCAGAATCTCTCTGAGTATATTTCATTAGCTATCCTTAAGGTAATTGTTCATTGCAAGTGGCTCCTTTAGATTGCAGTCCTAACTCTGCTTGACTATGTGACAAATTAAAAACATCGAGTACTTGCCTGTGAATAGGGATGAGTTTAGTCACCAAGCAATGGAAGAGAAAGGAGACTGAAACAGGTCACCATTCATGAGGGTGCAAACTGCCATTTTCCTGCCACCCGCCTGGCTCAGGAGCTTTACTGGTCCTGCTTCGAAGGGGGAAGTGTTCTTTGCTAAAGCCCAGGCATTAGACTAGGTCTCTTTCTATGCACAGCTCCCTCACTTACAGTGAGCTCATTGAGTTTTAATGGTGAGAAGCTGGGGCACATCCATAATCTCAGCTCTTGGGAGGTGGAGTCATGAAGCTATCCAGTATCAATAGCCACACAAGTGGCTCTGAGCACGTCTAAAAGTAATAACGCCAAAGTGAAGACTGCCAGCAGCTGCTTCCCTTCCCCACACAAACTGCTCTCTCCCATTCTCCCCGGGTCAGTAAGGTGCCGCCATCACAACCCCAACTTCCCATGCTTAGGCCAAAACCTTAGAGCATCAACCTTGATTCCTGCCACACTCTGGGATAAGCTCAGTACAAATCTTACTGATGGGCACCTTAAAATTTATGAAAGAAACAAAGACATTCAAACTGGAAACTAGGAACAAAAAACATCTCTATTCTGTTAACTATCCTTAAATATATCAGTTATTGCAAATGAGCAATGTTACTACAGAGAGAAAACCCCAAAGAATAAAGACACTCAGAAAACAAAGTACACAGAGGAACTAGCCACTACTTCTCAGAGCTGTACGATACCTTCGTTCAAGCTGACGTCACTCAGTCATTTTGTAAGATACAATTCCCTAGGGTAGCTCCCTGTCCCCCTTCAATGTCCCAAAGCAACTACAGCAAGTTGCTTAAGACAGAAGCCAGATCACAGCTTTGTTCTACCCAATCCCTTCCCAGATCACACAACATGAAGCCCAAAGGTTCACCATGACCACCAAGCAGGGCAATCACCACCCAGCTCAGCCCCTGCTTTCTTCCAGGATCACTCAGTTCCAACCACACTGGTTTCCATATGGACTAACCTTTATGGGCCGCTTCTAGGTACTTGGCCCTGTGTTAAGTACTTTTCATGTAGCAGGTCACTGAACTCTAACAAAAATCATGAGGTGACTATTTACTCTGCAGAAAAGGGAAATGCCCACGGTTTGGCGGGATTAGATCAAGTGACAAGAACCTTTGAAGCTCACACCACCTTTCAGTGTCCTAGTTTGCTCTCTGTTGCCGTGATAAACACTACAGCCAAAAGCAAACTGGGAGGGAAAGGGTTTATTTGGCTCCACTCCACCATCAAGGAATGCCAAAGCAGGAACCTGGGGGGCGGGGCAGAATGAAGCAGAGACCACGGAGGAAGACTGCCTGTGGTTGGCCTCCTTCCCAGGCTCAGGCTCAGTCAGCACAGTCATCTTCTCACCCTCCCCCTTAGACAGGCTCTCTCTACATAGCCCCGGCTGTCATGGAATTTACTCTATAGATTAGGCTGTCTTAGAACTCACAGAGAGCTGGCTGCCTCTGTCTCTCCCAAGTGCTGGGATTAAAGGCTTGCACCATGATGCCCAGCCCTCAACCAGCAGTCTTGCACACCCCAGGCTCACCTGCCCATGGATAGACTGGGCCCTCCAACAGACACGCCCACAGACCAGTCTGATGGAGTCAATTCTTCAGTTTAGGTGTCCAGCTGGCAGCTGAAGCTAACTATATGACAAACAGCTGAAGTCAACATAGAAGGCCTGTAACAGGACAGACTATGGAGTGGGGGGGGGGGTTGTAAAAGGACAGATTGTGGAGTGAGGGGAGACCTGTGTACAACTCAGATGCTCCAAGAACCCAGATGCTCCAAGAGAGATCCACACCTTCTGTGCTCACCTGGTTTTCAAGGCTTTCACACAAATCAGCTTGTTCACTCTCTCCACGGAGCCAGCCACGGATGCCATGAGCTTCTCTTCCCCCATGTATGTCCCATGGCCCCTGTGGAGACCACAACAAAAGGACACCATTATACACTGGAGGTGACCTCTCCCATGGAGAAGAACGAGCTTCTTGACTCTTCACAGGCTTGCTTATCCTGCCCTGAGCTTGATGTACTCCTCAGAGAACTACAAGGACATCTATCTCCTTCATGCTAAAGAGGTCAGTTTAAGTGTCACTTTCCAACAACTCACCTCCAGTATCCCAGGCAGCACAGAAGCCCTCCCCACCCTATTCCCAGCTGCTCCCCTGACACCACTGTCCCTTATCCACAGCAGTTACAACTTTCTGAAGGCATTTCCTGTTTATGTCTCCTTCTAGATCATAAACTCCAGGGCACAGGTTTCCACTTTTGTACCCCAACTATGCAGGATATGCCCAAAGTATGAAAGAATAAATTCTAAGAGTTCTACCAGCCAATAATCTTAAGCTTAAAGCTTACAGGCAACACTACAAATGTTTTAACCTCATTTATACCCCTCCCCAAGAAAACAGGTGTGGTAGCCACATCTTTGCGCCCAGAACTTGGGAGACAGAAGCAGGGGGATCTGAGTTCCAGGCCAGAGTGGTCTCCATAGTAAGCTCCAGGACAGCCAGTGTTATAGTTAGACTGGCTACCTAACACCGATTTATCTTTGGTGGTACTACAATGGTGGACTTTGCTTGTTTGCCCTACTCTGTGGTTCATATAATCCCCACTACACTACCAATTATGTCGTCACCACTGTCTTCAGGGTAAGGATACCAACTTTAGCAAGTTGCTAGGCTAATAATAACAACGATGGCAGTCGTCTGGCTCCACAGCCTACCCTAACTACAAGATGTCTGCCATTACACGATAAGATTGTACACTTGGATGTATCTAGCATGGTATGTTGCTCAAAGCTCCCAAAATCATTGCTTCAAATCCGGGCTCTTTGCTGAAGTGACAGTGAGGGAGGTGACCTTGCCAACAACGCCAACTGTCCCTTCAGAAAGCTGAAAGGAGGGTCCAGCCCTCCTCAATTTTCCCTCCCCAGAAGACTCAAAAAATCTTCTTTCAGGCTGAGGGCAGAAAAGTTTCGGACGCCATAGGTCAAATGAAAGAATCAGGAACTGAGACAAGGTCACCCAAGATGAAGGCAGTCAGAAGCACGAGGCTCGGAAAGGAGGGGCTAGATGTGTCCCGGGTACCCCGGTAACACAGGTACTAGGGGACAGGAGGCCTGGGTTCCGGGGCAGCAGGCCACGTGCAGAGTTCTGCAGCCGCCTCCTGAGACCTCGGGCCCCCCAAATCCTCACGCACCGCATGAATCCTGTATCCGTGGTGATCGTGTCCCCCGGTACCACCAAGTGTTTCTTAGAGTCGCGGCCCAGGCTCTCACTGAGAGGTTTGCGAGCTACAGGAAGCCTCATCTCCATCGCCATCTTGGCGCCAATGACTTGCGCAGGCGCAGCTCTACTCTTGGCGCGACAACTCCCGTCCGCCTTTAGAGCAGCGACCAATAGAAATGCATGGTGTGGCGGCCATGTTGACTATTGGCAACTATTAATTTAACCTGGAGGAGAGAGGAGGGCACCAAGCTGCCATATTTACTATTGGCAAGGCAGCACCTGTGGAATAATGAATTCACGTTGTACTGGGGTATGAAGGTGATTTGGTATAGTGTTGGGATGCTGGTTTTGTATTTAGTTTTGAAAAAGGGTCTCGTGTATGGGGTGGGGGGCTCAAACTCTGTAGTCTAGGATAGCCCTGCTGAACTATTGCTCTTCCTGCCCCACCGCCCCCAAAGCTGGAATTACTCGTTTGAATAGATTGTGGGAGGGGGTTGGGGGGCGTCTATTTTGATTTGTTATTTTTTGGGTTTTGCCTATATGTATGTCTCTATACTACTCAAGTGCCCATGCACCATTAAGTGCTGCTGTCCTCAGAGGCCAAAAAAGAGTGTTAGATCCCCCGAAACTATAGTTACAGGTGTCTGTGAGCTACCATGTGATTACTGGGAATCAAAACCAGGTCCTCTGAAACCGCAGCCAGTGCTCTTAACCACTGAACCATCTCTACAGCCCCAGGTTTAGGGTTTGAAACAAGGTCTCATGTTGTCAGCATGAACACAAACTGGCTGTGTAACCCAGGATGTCCTTGAACTCATCTTCCTCCACCGCCTCTCGGGTGCTGGATTACAAGTGAAAACCATCATGCCCAAACTATTTCATATTATTTGATTTATTGTTGACCAAGACTAGAGATCAATAAATGAACCTTGAGTTTTTACATCCAACTCTAAACCACTAAAATCTAGTGTTTTATAGGCTAGAGAGCAGGACTGAGAGGCAAGATTTACAGAAAACATCATCTGAGCAGTAAGTAGAGTCCTTTGAATACTGTTGCTAACGTGCCTTATTTTCTGCGGTAGAGCTGCCCCTTAGATGCTGGTGTGGGTCCTTGCCTATTGCCCCCATAGCCCTCACTGTGCTTTAGTTAGGACTTCTTCTGAGTGAGCGAGTGTTTTTTTTTGAAAGGTGACTGTTGTAAAAGCTAACTACACATAGCAAGGCATGTGTATTTGGTAGGGAGGCCATATGTACATATAACACAAAGATCTTTGCTTATACTCACTCACACATGCCGAACACTCTCCAATTGGATGCTGTTCAGCAGTGAATGAAAGACAGGATAAATGTCTCCTGTGGCTTTACCTGAGCCTCGTATTTAGCTGGGATTAAAAATATGTCCCACCGTGCCCTTCCTCTGCACATTGAATTTCAGCCTCACAGAATCAACAACATAGTTCTCTACTTAAATGGAGACCCTAAAGAAAATTAAACTAAATTTGGTCCTCTCTCCTGAAGACCCACCTGGCCAATTGTTAATAAATCTCCAAAGGGTCAGCATTCCTTCCCCTTAGTAATGCTTGCAACTACATTTATCAAGAAAGCCAACCCTTCCTGGAAGTCAATGACATAGTTAATCACTGAGCAGCCAGACTCACACCCTTCTCCCTGTCTGGAGAAAGCCAACTAGAACCCAACTGTTGAGTCAGCTATGGCCATAAGAGGGCGATGGTATCCTTTAAGACATCCCAACCTAAGCCACAAGGCCTTGGGAACATCCCTAGAAGAAAACACTGGTTCAGTTTCATCCTTCAGAGAAAGACATGAACTTAACTCTGCTCATCCTCATGGTATCTATAGGTACAGAGCCTGTGGCAATGAGATGGTATTGTGGATGCCTAATTATAGAGAAGGAAACTGAGGCCCAACCAGGAAGGATTAGAATTCACATGATAAAGGCTGCCAGCCTCATCCACTTCTGAACCTTTGCCATTAGCCAAACATCTTCCAGGTGGTCGCTGCCCCTGTCCTGAGTGCTCCCTGCCCCTGTCCTGAGTGCTTCCTGCCCCTGTCCTGAGTGCTCACTGCCCCTGTGCTGAGTGCTCCCTGCCCCTGTCCTGAGTGCTCCCTGCCCCTGTCCTGAGTGCTCCCTGCCCCTGTCCTGAGTGCTCCCTGCCCCTGTCCTGAGTGCTCCCTGCCCCTGTCCTGAGTGCTCCCTGCCCCTGTGCTGAGTGCTCCCTGCCCTGTGCTGAGTGCTCCCTGCCCCTGTGCTGAGTGCTCCCTGCCCTGTCCTGAATGCTCCCTGCCCCTGTGCTGAGTGCTCCCTGCCCCTGTGCATGTTGCTTGTTCTTCAGTCATCTCATTCAGAAAGAGTTCATGCTATTTCCAGTGATTGCCTGAGGACACTGAGTCCCCAAAACAAATCCAGAGGTGGGACTAGAACTAAAAATCTTAAGTTTCCACCCACTTGCTCTCTCTGCCCCACACTTCCCCTTTCAGCAGCAAGTTGTGCAGTGGGCACCTGGAAACAGCTGCACTTCTAGGGTTGTGAGCTTATCAAACATATGAACTAAGCTTTGCTTGATTTTGTTTTAATTTTATTTTTCATTTATTTGACAACTTACATTTGCACGTGTTTACATACACCCAGGACAAGCCTGCAAAACTGGTTCTCTCCCTCCACCATTCAGCTCCTGGAGTCAAGCTATTGTCAAGCTTCACAGCCAGCACCCCCACCATCTCATCAGCAAAAGTGCAGTCCAGAAGTCTGTAATTTCAATGGCAAAGCAAGTCTGCTGTACTTAGTGTGCTTGTGTTTAGATAGTTGTATGTGCATATATGTGTGCAGGTACATCTGTACAGAGGTCATAGGTCAACATTAGGTGTCATCCTCTGTTGTTCCCCACCTTAGGTTTTTTTGTTTTTTTTTTTTTAAACTTTATTTATTTATTATTTGCCTTGGTGTTTGCCTGGAACTGGAACTACAGACAGTTGTTAGCTGCCACGTGGGTGCTGGGAATCGAACCCAGGTCCTCTGCAAGAGCAGATAGTGCTCTTAACTGCTGAGCCATCTCTCCAGCCCCCCCACCTTAGTTTTTTAAGACAGCAGTAAAGAGACAGACTCAGCTCCACACTGGCACCTCAGCAGCCTGAGGACTGCCTTAATCTTTTAGGAAGCTTGACTTAGGCCAAGCAAGAGTTTGTGACTTTGACACAGAAAATAATTTCAGGACTAGCCAGTATGAAACAGAATTGGAGATTTTATTGTTAAGATATTTTAATAAAGTCTTTAAGCACAAGGATTATATTAAGAGAAGAAGATACACTCAAAACATACCCAGGTGTGGGTATGGTGTGGGCATGACCCCTCAGGGCAGAACTACAATGCATTTGTTTAGCATTAATCATGTATGCCATTATTGGTGGCTTTCAAGTTACACGTCAAAAGGTTGCTAGGAGGACTCTCCCCTTTTCTCTCTTTTGATAGATAAAATTATAGAGTGACTCTGAAGATACTTTGGATGTGATTATGAGCTGAGAAGGGAAAATCAGGAGCCAGCAGAATTGTACAACAGACTTAGGGCATGCCCTTGCCCTGCAAATGGAGTTCCTGCTGAGATTTCTAGAAAACTCCAAGTTTATTGCTGGGAAGGGAGAAAGGTCTGAAGCAGACATTAGCTGTCCTGGAATTCTTCCTTCTCTGAGATGAGAGGCTTCAACCAGATTCCTGTGAGAGGGGCTATTTAGCCTCTAGTGTCCCCAGACTCTCCCCTGACTTTCTGTCCTGCCATCTTGGGGCTCATCACTTCTGTCAGCTACTTTACAGCACTGGAGTTATAGGCACTTACCACCATACCCTTTTTTAGTGGGTGCTGGGGATCTGAGCTCAGATCTTCATGTTTGCATAGCAAACATTTTACCAACAGCTAACACCTCCCCCCCGCCACACACACACTATCCAAACTACACACAACAGCTTAAGAAACTTTTAAAAACCAGATCAACTGGGCAGTAGTGGCACACACCTTTTAATCTCAGCATTTGGGAAGCAGAGGCAGACTGATCTCTGAGTTTGAGGACTCCCTGATCTACAGAGTGAGTTCCAGGACAGCCAGGGCTACACAGAAAAACCTGTCTCTAAAAACAAAAACAAACAAACAAAACCCAGATCAGCTTCAATCATCCTTCCGCTTAACACTTTGGGCGGCCTCCCTAGACACCAAGAATAAACTCCAAGTGGTCAGCTTAGCCTCTGCTTGTCTCCTCCTCCATCTCTGCATTCTCAGGTGTTCTGGCCTCCCATGGTTCCCTGAATGCCTCCACCCACTGCTAGCTCAAGATCAGTTTGTTGTTGCTCTTTCTGCATAGACCCTCCTTTGGAACTGGAATGGGCTGCTTTCTTCTCACCCATGTCCATATCCTCCTCACCTGGACAAACCCTCCAGTCCCTCTTTTGACACTGATTCTGTTTCATTTCTTTTTTCTTTTTCTTTTTTTAACTTTATTTATTTACTTATTTGCCTTGGTGTTCGCCTGGAACTGGAACTACAGACAGTTGTTAGCTGCCATGTGGGTGCTGGGAATCGAACCCGGGTCCTCTGGAAGAGCAGACGGTGCTCTCAACCGCTGAGCCATCTCTCCAGCCCCCAAAAAAACAAGAAATTTTTACAAATATTTGCTTCCCTGTCTGTCCCCCACAGCTTGTGCTCATTGTCTGTCTCAGTGGACTTGGTTCATTAGGCCCAGGCATGACACACTCCAAGCTCTGACATTTTCACCTTTTAAAAAAATTATTCATTTTATTTTCTGTTCATTGGTGTTTTGCCTGCAATGTATGTCTGTGTGAGGATACTGGATCCTCTGGCACTGGAATTACAGTTGGGAACTAGTTCTGGTGCTGGGAATTGAACCGGGTCCTCTGGAAGGGCAGCTTGTGCTCTTAACCTTAATCTCCAGCCCCTGCCCTTTCATTTTCTGTATTCTGATACTTTGACTTCTTGAGGATTTGCTTAACCTAAGGGCACTGGTCCCTCCCAGGTTTAGCCAATTACTGAGGACAAAAAAACAACTCACCCAAAAATATGCTTTTCCCCAGCCCGCACCCCACCATGCACCTTCCCTACTCATCCAGGGATGAATACAAGACACAAAGAGACAGCCCACATGCCACAGAGCCTGCTGCAATCTCAGTGGGGAGAGTACTTGCTACACCAGCATAAGACCTGAGTTTGGATCCCTGGTTCCTACAGAAAAGCAGACAGAGATGCCCATTGGTTACCCTCACCCTGAGAACCCACTACTCACTCACCAGCCAGCCTAGCTAATTGCTCTGTGAGAGATACTGTCTCAAGAACTAATGTGGAGAATTAAAGAAAAAGATACCTAACTTCAGTCTCTGGTTTCCACACACAAGCGCACCTGCACACCTGTGCACACACAACTGTGCATGTGTGAATACATATACACATGCAGACAAAAGAAAGAAAAGAAAGCCTGGAATAGTGAGACACATCTGTCAGGCAGATCTTTGTGAGTTCCAGGACAGCCAGAGCTACATAGTGAGGCCCTGTCTCAAACAAACAAACACACAAACAAAACACAGGAAGCCCCCTTGGCCAAGCCTGTTCCCCGCCTGAGGGCTGACCCTAATGCTTCTTCAGGAGGTTCCATCTCCTGTTTCTCTATGTGAGCATTACCTATTTCTTTTTTCTTATTTTCATGTCTGTCTGTCTTACAACAATTGTTTAAAACAAATGCTGGGGACCCTTGAAACAATCTTCATTCAACACATATTTGCTTTGTTTTGTTTTGAGACAAAAATATTATTTATTCATCTCTTGCATTTAAAGTACTCTTCAATGACATCCTTGGCCTGAGATTCTGTGCCATAGCCCTTACCACTATGATTTTAATCCCAGCACTCAGGAGACAGAGGCAGGTGGATCTCTGCACTACACAACTGCACCAATCACTTTACACGGCTTCCCCTCTCTATTAGTTTTACAGTATATCCTTTTGTCCAAGCAGCTCTACTTGCAAATGTTCAATGCAGTGAGTCACTGGTCTTATTCAAGGCCTCTGGTTCTGGTACACCATCATTACTGGATCCTTTCTGAATCTCCTGTCAGATATCCCAAGACTGCCGGAGTACCAGTCCCTTCTTGAGCTCCAGCAGGTTCTAGATGGGGTAGATATTAGAGTGGGCCAACTCCAGATCCAGCTGGTCAGTCAAGGCCACAGGGGCCACTGCTCAGGCTAGGGGAGGAGCCATCTCTGCTACACCCATGCCATCAGGCTCAGCTCTCCTCTGCCTGTGGCAAGGGGTGGGGCCACCTCTTCTGGGAGGGGGCAGCTCTCTCATGAAGGCCCAGGCTAGCTCTTTTGCTACAACATCCAGTGATGGGCAGGACCAGCTATCTCAGGGCCAGCAAAGGGCAGAGTCAGCTCAGCATAACCCTCTGATTCTATTACACATGGTTCCCATGGCCTCCTGAGGTAATTTGGGCCAGAGACATCAACACAGACCCCAGCTGCAGCAGGACCATAGTCCTAGACATGGCCCTCAGCAGCTTGGACCTGGATGACATTCTGGCTTCAGGCTACTCAGATCAGGATGGCTTTGGTGGCAGCATGACCCCTGGACACCATCAAGGCCACAGGTTGTAGCCCAACCCCAGGCTTCCATGAAATCTTTGGTGGCAACATAGACCCCAGCTGCAGTGGATCCAGACATGGTTCTCAACAGCAGCTGGGTCTGGATGTCACCATTGCCCCAGATGGCAGTGCAGGCCACTCAGATCAGCATGGCCTCAGTAGCAACGTGGCCCTCTGACATTAACATGGCCCCAGATTTCAGGTATCCACATGGTCTTCCATGGCAACAGGAACCTTGGACACCAACACAGGCCCTGGCTGCAGTAGGACCACAGACCCAGACATGGCCCTCAGCAGCATCCCTGGCCCCAATGTCATGGCATCATGTAGCAGCACAGGCCACTCATATCTGCATGGCCCTAGCTGAGTGGCAACTAACATGGACTCAGGTGGCTGACATGACCTCATGCATCCATATAGCTCTCAGTGGCAACACTGGCCACAGATTTCAACATAGACCCCATCTGTAGTGGGACCACAGACCCAGAAATAGTCCTTGGTAGTAACCCAGATCTGGAAGTCACCATGGCCCCATGTGGCCCCAATTGGTTGTCCAGGCCATCTACACCAGCATGGCCTCAGCAGCTACACAGTCCTCAACACTAACATGGCTCCAGGTGGCGGCCCAGACTCTGAGAATCCAAATGGCACTCATGGCAACAGGAGCCATGGACATCAACAGAAACCGTAACTGCAATAGAGTCATGGACCCAGATATAGCCCTTGGCAGCAGCCTGGGCCCAGATGACACCATGGCCTCGGGCAGGCCACTCAGATCTGTAGCATGAGCCTCAGACTCCCCCCTAGGGCCTCCATGGTCTTCAACACAGACTCTTGCTATGATAGAACCCTTGACCCAGACTGGGTCTGGTTGTCACCATGGCCCCAGGTGGTGGCTCAGGCCACCCAGATTGCCATGGCCCCAGCAGTAGCATGACCATTGGACACCAACACCACCCCAGCCCATCCTGGGAATCCACATGGCTCTCATGACAATGGGAGGCACAGACATCAACACAGACCCTGGATGTAGTAGTGTTATGGACCCAGACATGGCCTTCAGCTGCAACCTTGGTTTAGAAGTCACCATGGCACCAGACAGCAGCATGTGTCATTTAGGTCTGTATGGCCCCAGATGCAACATGGCTCCTGGTCACTAACATGGTCCCAGGTGGTCAATCAGACCCTGGGCAACCACACAAAGGCCAAATCTTGAAAGCCCCTGAGCTGCCATTTCTGTTCAACTGGGGCAGCAGCAGGGGCATTTGCTGAACAAATAAATAAACATATTCAATAGACAGCCACCAAGTGCTATGGGGATCAAAGAGTCAGGTGCCTTGATATCCCAGCAATCAGGACACTGAGATGTTCAGAGATAGAAGGAGCAGTGAAGGAGACCCAGAGAAGGCCCACTGGATAAAGGTGGCATTTGAGTGAGCCTTGAAGTGCCAGAACCGTGAACATGGGGGGATGTCGGAATCAGTGGACAGTGGGCTCCAAATAAAAGTGGCGAAGGCAAGTGGAATAATCTGGATACATGTGAAAAGGGAGGCGTTGGGAGCCTGGACCTGTTCTCACCTACACACTGGCTTTGCTTTGTGATCCGCTAAAATGACGAGAGGCTGCATTCATTTTCCAAACAGAGCTGTGCAGAGATTTCTAGTCAAAGATGCACAGCACAGCACTATTTCTCTTAAAAAAAATTTTTGAAATAGCCTTTCTCTATATATCCATCTCTCTATCATCTGTCTGTCTATCTATCTATCTGCATGTGTGTGTGACATACACAGTTTTGTATTTGCCATGGCACGTGTGTGTAGAAATCAGAAGACGTCACCAGGGAGGCGGTTCTCTCCTGCCATCTTGTGTATCCTGGGGAGCTTGTGCACAAACCTCTGCCTGCTGAGACATCTTACCTGCTCCCCAAGCTTTCCCAGGTGTTTTTTAAAGCAGGATCATAAACATTTCACAGTTCCAGCATTCTTCAATCCCTCTCTTTGTATGTGCTGGGCCTGTGCTTGCCTCTCTAGAGGTACATGTCAGAAATGCCTCTGTGTGACAAAGGCCCAGTCAGAGCAGACCAATGAGCTTCTCCTAACCTCCTGGAATACGTGCTTTTGAAGCTCTGGAGGAACATGGAAGAAGCCAGACTCCCTAGAGATGGTCATGATGTAAGGAAGCAGTCAGGCATGGCAACTTGCCAACTATTGTCGGGAACTTTCTCCACTCATGCACAGATTCATGTCCCAGCAGGCCAGCTCCCAGCATACTCAGAGTATCTGATTCTCTAGTTCAGGAGATCTGAGGTTAGAATCTAGGTAAGGGCTGAAGGAAATTCTGGAGAATTTACTGGGGTGGCATTAGTTGTGGTGATGGCGAAAGCTACAACCCCACTTACCACCAAAGACATCCTTGAATCTACTGAGCACCTATCATGTGCCAGACACTCGTCCATGTACTGTGTTTGTTTATAGCCATTACCTAGTAACCTCCTCATGTGAGGAGCCTGAGGCACAGAGCTGTTCTTTCCTTGCACAGCTAGTAATTGGCTGAGTAGGGTTTCAGACTCAGACCACTGCCCTCTGTCTAGAACCCTCTGCTACTGGGATTCCTGAGCAAGGAGTGATTAAAACTATTCTGTGTGTGTGATGTCTAAGGCTTGATCTTTGTCGCTATAAAACTGAAAAGAAAACATTTACCTAACACCAAAGCTTGTATCCTCCAGAGATGCTTGGTGGCATGTGACAGTCACCTCAGCTGAGGCAGGAGGATTGCTTTTGAATTCAAAGCCAGCCTGAACACATGGTGCGATCAAGACCAGCATGAGATATAGATAACACCCTATTTCAAAACCAGAAAAATAAAGAAATAAAAAGCATTCTGGAAGCCTAGTGTGGTGGTTTGAGTGAGAATGTTCCTCCCATGGGCTTATATATTTGAAATACTAGCCCCCAATTGGTGAACTATTTGGGAAGGATTAGAAGGTGTGGCCTTATTGGAAGAGGTGTGTCACTGATAGTGAGCTTCGAAGTTTTAAAAGCCCACACCAGGCCTGGTGTCTCTCTCTTTTCATGCTAACAGTGGTTCAGGATGTAAAGCTCTTAATTACTGCTCCAGCACCAGGCCTGTCTGCTTCCCACCATGATGATCATGGACTAACCTCTACAACTGTCAATAAGCCCCCAGTTAAATTCTTTCTTTTAGTCAGGCATATTGGCACACACCTTTAATCCCAGTAAATAAAACAGTAACTAAGACATAGAGATTGGTGGGTCTCCATGAATTAGATGCTAGTTGTTCTGTATAGCAAGTCTCAGGCCAGCCAGAGCTATGCAGTGAAGCTCTGTTTCAGAAATAAATAAAACCCGGCCAGGCAGTGGTGACCCAACCCTTGGGCGGCAGAGGCAGACAGATCTCACAGAGAAACCTTGTATTGAAAAACAAATAAAGAGGCTGGAGAGATGGCTCAGTGGTTAAGAGCACTGACTCTCCTTCCAGAGGACCTGAGTTCGATTCCCAGCATCCACATGGCAGCTAACAACTGTCTGTAATTCCAAGATCAGACACCCTTGCACCCTTATACATGAAGGCAAAACACCAATTCACATAAAATAAAAATAAATATTAAAAAAAAGAAAAACAAATAAATAGGGGCTGGAGAGATGGCTCAGAAGTTAACAGCACTGACTGTTCTTCCAGAGGTCCTGAGTTCAATTCCCAGCAACCACATAACCATCTATGATGACATCTGGTACCCTTTTCTGTATACTGTATACATAATAAAGAAATAAATCTTTAAAAAGAAAAACCAATAAATAAATAAATAATAAAGGAATATATTATAATATAAGGGAAGAAATGGTCATACTCAAAAATTACCCTAAGGAATACACAAGGCACTAGAAAGCTTACATTGGGTTTCACTGAGTTTTAAGATACATGGTAGGACTGGGTGTCACTTAGTGATTGAGTGCTTGACCTATCATATGCAGGTCCTGGGTTCCAATGATGCCAACCATGCCTGCAGTCTTCTCTGCCCTCCAACAGACGGGTTGCAATAAGCCATTTGCAAGGAACATTCTAGGTTTTTGTTCCCCATTCAAGCGATCTGAAGGTGAGGAGTATAGAACAGGTGTGGAGAGAGAAGGGTCAATGACGCTCTCTGGAGCATGGAGGGAGAAAAGGGAGGTCATGGGAGAGACAGGACTGCACCACAAAAACAAGAGGCCAAAACCAATACCAAGTCAAAGTACAGTGCGTCATTGTGGGATGTGAATAAAGCCCTTTGGATAGTCTGCGAGTTGACAGGATTTTGTGGCCTGGTTATCAGGAGCATAACCTTTGAGGTCAGACACCTAAGCTGAAACCCTGCTTTGCTGCTCCATGGCTGAATGACACAGGCACATGATTCACTGTGTTCATATTTTACATGGACATCATAAAGGGCACTGGGGAAGGGAACTCAGCTCATCAGTGTGTGAGGAACACTCTCAGAATGCACGTGTTCAAGTGCCTAACCATGGGACTAGTTCCTAGAAATTATCTCAAAATGTGCATGCCTTGGGTGTGTAGGGGGCTGTGCTCTTGGTGAAAGGGGCTAGGGGTTTCTGCTGAAGGTGTAAGGGGTGAAGCATTTCAGTGCAGGCCTCCACTTGGGGTGCAAACTCCTTAGAATTACAGTCCATGTTTGTTTATGTTTGCAATCCAGTGGCATAGGCAGTTTTCATACCTCTGCAAAAGTAATCATGCCTGAGGTACCTGTGGCTGCAACTGCAGTACATGGCCACCAGGTGGGTTCTAGAGCCCAATAGGGTTATCTATAAAAAACAAAAATAGCTTTTTGTTTAAAGACCCTACTGATTTCTTAGAAGTCTGACTCCAGCAAGTTCCTGCTCCTAGTCCTTCATTAAGGTATGTTAGTCAACTCGATATGATCTAGAGTCACTTGGGAGAAGGGCATCTGAGCATGTCTGTGGGGGATCACCATGACTACATTAATGGAGGCAGAAGGACCAGCCTACTGTGAATGGCACTGTTTCCTGACCTGGATCCTGAGCTACATGCCTCATCCATTGCTTTCTTCTGGCTGTGGATGTGATGTAACAGCCGCTTCAGGCTCCTGCTGCTTTCATTTCCATGACTTTATGTACTATACCATGAGCCAAATAAACCATGAGTCAAAATAAACATCCTCTCCTAAGTTGCTTTTGTTAACGCTGTCACAGTACAGAAAAAGAAACTAAGATGTTGAGCCTGAAAATGAGCGGAACATTGCTTGGTGATCCTGTGGCTCACCCCCACTGTCTCCTTAAACCTCTCCAAGTTGGTCATGAGAACAAAAAATTCTAAGTATAGGTGAGTAAATTATACCTTAGGGAATCTGCACTGCAGTCAACTAAACCGTGAGAATTCTGTCCTGATATCACACACTCAGCATCGAGGCTTCTCTTGGGGAAGGGGCTTTTCATTACGGAGGGAACACCAGTGAACGTTAACAGCCGTCTGTGGAACAGGCCCTCCAGCCATTCCCATTCTTTCCCCACTTCCTGTGCTCCCAAATGTCTCAAACAGGCCCACATCCATTCAGGGGCCAAATGATACATGTTCCAAGTAGTTTTTATTTTAGAATACAAGAGAAGTACAAATGTATTTACAGTTGTACATATACAATCAAATAATATATATCACAGTTTCGTAAATATCATCTTAGATAAACATTTACAAAGTTAAAGTGACCGTTTTCTGGGAGTAGAACACACTTTCTTGAAAACTCTATACATTTTATACTTTCTGTTAATATTATTATAGTTTGTGTTTTGTTTTGTTTTTTGTTTTTAATTTTACAAACGCCCTAGTCTGTAGAGGGAGGGAATGTGGGGGGGGGGGGGGGGGAGGATTCTGGTAAATGACAAAGTTTGAGATGACACCAGAGGGCGCCCACGGTCAGAGCAGAGAAAGGGCAGGAGCATGGCAGTGTGGGCACGTGGGGATGGACACCCCCCACCCCCAGAGCCTCAGAGGGCTTTCTGCACAGAGAAGCCAACCTTGGCTCTAGACAGCCCTGTACAGTCGATCAATCTCCTGTTTGGGAGCTTAGTTATGTGGGCATGAGGGTGCCTCTTGATTCCTACACTGACGACAACAGAGCTTTAGGAGCGGGGCACTGGTCTAACTCCCGCGTTCTACAGATGGGGAAACTGGGGCTCCAAAAGGGACAGGCTTTTGCCCAGGAGCTACGGTGAATGTCCCTGGCATCTCCATTCTCAACTTGCCCAGCACACTTCAGAATGTATTGGCGTCTTGTCCTTCCCTTGGGAGCCGGGTGCTGGGGAAAGAAGCCTGAAGGAAAGCAGGGGCCAGCCAGGACAAGCAGGTCTCCCCGGGTCTGTGCCAATCTAGCCTTTCAGCTCCAAACGCTGTTATCACTCGCGACACATCAAGACACCATTCCAAGGAAGCAGAGATGGGCACTGCCCGCCTCGGGCCCGCCCTGGACCAAGGAGGTGACTCTCCCTTCCACTCCCAAGTACTAAGCTCTCTTTGGAGACCGTCTGTCCCTCTCCTGTCATCCACGAGAGAGATGTTCACGTGGGGGCGCAGCCTTGCAAGAGGGAGACTCCGGGATGGAGCCAGGAGTCGGGACCTGCTCCCAAGAAGAAGCTACAGGACAGCCACACCAGCCGGGTGGCCTGGGCAAAGAAGACGTCGCACCTCGCCATCTTCCTCTGCGAGACGAATCAGAAGTGGGTTCCGGGTAGCCGGCGCCTGGGCCGCGCGCAGCGCAGGGGTCAAGTCCGCTGCGGGGGCGGCGGAGACGCGTGCGCGTGGGGCGCGTGCGCGGCGCTCACAGCACCATGGCGGGCAGGTGGTGCGCCGCGGCGGCGGCTGCGGCGGCGGCGGCGAGCGCGGGGGCGTGAGCGTGGGGCGCGGGCAGTGCGGGCGAATGGGCCTGCAGCGCGGCGCTGGGCGGCCGGTGGCGCGCGCTCTTCTGGTGCGCGCGCAGGCCGGCCAGCTGCGAGTAGGCGCTCTGGCACACCTGGCACTTGTAGGGGCGCTCGCCCGTGTGCAGTCGCACGTGGTTACGCAGCGTGGACGACTGGCTAAAGCGGCGGTTGCAGAAGCGGCACACGAAGGGCTTGTCCAGCGTGTGGATGCGCATATGCGAGCGCAAATTGCTACGCGAGTTGAAGCCGCGGTGGCAGATGACGCAGCGCATGCGGCCCGCTGTGCCGGTCGCGGAGTCCGCGGGGTGGAAGTCCTCTGGTCGCGCGGGCAGAACGCAGGACCCAAGGCGCGGGCAGGAGGGAAACAGAACACTCCGGTTAGCACCCACGCCGGCTGCTCCCCGCCGCTCGTGTACTCACTCCCTTGAAGATCGTGGGACACACAGCCCCGACGGCGCCACGGGTCGTGATTGTGTAATTGTGGTCTAATAGCAGCTAGATTGCACCAGGACCCACCCTGGGAGGACTTGTAATCTAGCCCTAGGAAACCCTAGGTTTCTCATCTGAAAAATGGGAGGTGGTCTGGGGAGGGAAAGGCAGGAGATGTCCGAGTTCCAGGCCAGACCCAGTCTCACAAAGCAAAAGGCGGGTCAGCGTCAGCTGGGTGAGGGGAGCCTGGGTTAAAGGCATTCATTTTCCGAACAAGTCTGATGGCCTGAATTGAATCCTCAGGACCCACATGGTGAAGAAGAAAACTGACTCCCACTAACTTCCACATGCGCACAGTGGCACACATGCCTAGATTTAAAATGTAAAAATAAAAAAGTTTTTAAAGATCTTGTAGGACCACTAGGGGCTAGTGGGATTTTGCAAGTTCATCAGAAAAACTGGAGTCACCAGAAAATTTTTTCTCTATGCTTAGTTCAAATGTGAGAAATGCCTGGGTCCTAATAGACCACGCATAAATGTGACCCTAAAATGCCCTCACATCTATTCACTTCACAAATATTCGCCAGTGTTCCTGGGAACTACTGTTTGCCCATTTTCTCATCCCAAATGGAAGCAACAGGGGCATTCAGGGAAAAGCAGGGCTCTGTATACACTAGCCCACTAGCCCTCAATATGTTCCTTTTTTTTCCCCCTCCATATTTTGAAACATGGTTTCCCTGTGTAGCCCTGGCTGTCCTGAAACTAGCTCTATAGACCAGGCTGGCCTCGACCTCAGAGATCTGCCTGCCTCTGGCTTCAGAGTGCTGGGATTAAAAGCATGTGCCTCCATGCCTGGCTACCTTCTCTTATAAATAAATAAAGAAAGAATAATGATATTCTTTATGTGGGCATAATGACATACTCCTTTAATCCCATTGAAGGTGGAGGCAGGAGAATCAGAAGTTTAAGGTCAATCCTTAGCTACATAATGAGTTTGGAGGCCAGCTTGGGATGACAGACTGCCTTTAAAAAAAAAAAGAAAAGAAAAGAAAAGAAAGCCACAAGAGTTTTTTTAGGGTCTTGGATGGTAATACTCATCAGAAGTTTCATTTCAAACTGGGGGAATTTGGGTCTTGAGCCAGTGCTTCTACTGTGATGAGCCGTATCTCAAGACACACAGGCTCACCCTGCCTGCCTCACCTCTGTCCAGACACACAGGCTCACCCTGCCTGCCTCACCTCTGTCCAGACACACAGGCTCACCCTGCCTGCCTCACCTCTGTCCAGACACACAGGCTCACCCTGCCTGCCTCACCTCTGTCCAGACACACAGGCTCACCCTGCCTGCCTCACCTCTGTCCAGACACACAGGCTCACCCTGCCTGCCTCACCTCTCTCTAGACACACAGGCTCACCCTGCCTGCCTTACCTCTGTCCAGAACACAAACCAGGCAGGTATTTATGCCAGGCCTTCTGCCAGGAGCTGGAAAGAGCCGAGAGGGGACACAGAGATGTCTTCCCCCATGCCTTCTCTTCACAGATGAGGAAGCGCGGGCACAAAGTCAATCTTAACACCCATACAGCAAACTAGAAATCAGTGTGTGTTCTGCTATCCTGTCCAGCTCCACAGCCACACCCCATCACCCCTGAGGGGTTTCCTCATCTGCCTTCAGATAATCAATCTAGTCCAGAAAGCAAGACTGCCTTTCCAGTGCTCAGCCTGTGCTGGCTGCTCTAGAAGCCTTATTTGACCAGTGTATAATGTACAATGAAGAAGGGTCCCCAGAGGCCAGGAGGCTCCCTGTCCCCAAGCTCTCCTCTCCTTAGGTCATTGCCACTGTGACCCGTGGGGTACCTACCATGCTTGTTTTTCTTCTGCTCCTCCTCCAGTCCTGGTACACCAGGGATGCCCAGGAAGGTGTTGTGGGAATTCCCATACCACACCAGCAGCTCCTGGTCCGGAGGGATCATCTGCAAGAAGGGAAGAAAGAGATCAGGGAGGTGGCAGGTACCAGCAGGAGGCAGAGATCTCTGTCTGAGAAAGCCAGAGCTGGAGCTAGCCCATTGAGCTATCACAGACAAGCTGTGTAGGCATGGAAGGCCCCAGGACATTGTCCCTTTCTCTTTGCCCAGGCCATCTTATCATTTCTGTTCTAGCTCTACCACACAAAAGTATCCAAACTGATAACTGTAATGATAAATAAAAAAGAAAGGCAGGGGTGGAGAGATGGCTCAGAGGTTAAGAGCCATCTGGTTGCTCTTGCAGAGGTCTTGAGTTCAATTCCCAACAGCTACATGGTGGCTCACAACCATCTGTAATGAGATCTGGTGCCCTCTTCTGGTGTGTAGGCATACATGACAGAACATTGCATACATAATAAAGCAAAAGCAAAAGCAAAGTGGGTACCTTTTAGCGTGCCCTGCCAAGGTATGCCACTAAGCAAACATGCCACATGCAACAGACGATTATTGGGGGGGTGGGGAGGAGGCCATGTTGGAGTAGGGACATAAGAGATGTCCCTCTTATGGGACAGACAGACAGAGACAGAGAAGAAACAAGACAGGAGCTGTGCAGTGCTCTGGCAGCAAAGGTGGGCTGCCGTCACTGTCATGGTGGAAACGATAACCACAAAAAACCAAAAGAAAGACAGCTGGGATGGGAAGCAGCTCAAGTGCTAGAATGCTTGCCTAACACACACAAAGGCCTGGGCTAGAGCCCCAGCTCTGCATAAAACTGTCCTGGGAGTCACTGCCGCCATCCATCACTTGAGGTGGAGGCAGGACCATCAGAAGTTCAAGGTCACCCTTGGCCATGTAGACAGTTTACAGACCCTGTAACACATAAGACCTTGTCTCAAAAAGAAGAGGGGAAAAAACCTTCACAAGCAGAAAGTAACCTGAAAACCTGGATTTTTTTTTTTTTTTTTTTTTTTTTTTTTTTTTTTTTTTTTTTTTTTTTTTTTTTTTTTTTTTTTTTTTTTTTTTTTTTTGTAAATTCAAGAGAATTAGAGTCAGCCAGCCTTCAGGACCATAGAGCTGAGCCAGATGTTTTTAAAGAATATGAGCTGTGGAGTGCCCTATGGCTACCTACACCCTGCCTAATAACCTTCGGGAAACAGCTCTTATCCCAATTGCCCACAGGCAGTTACAGGCACTTCTTTTCCCAGCACAGCGATCTCTGCAGGACTCCGAGCACATGGCAGGTGCTAAAAAAAACCCTTGGGAATGACAAACGCCCACAGCTCTGGAAATACCAAAACAGCCTCAAACAAAATGCTTCTTTGTGTCCTAGGTCCATCATCAAGAAACTCAGAGTAGCTGGGTGATGGTAGCTCATCCCTTTAATCCCAGCGCTCAGAGGGCAGAGGCAGGCAGATCTCAGTGACTTCAAGCCTAACCTGGTCTACAGAGTGAGTTCCAGGACAGACACCGCTACAAAGAGAAACCCTGTCTCAAAAAACCAAAACCAAAACCAAAGGTCTAGCAGCTCTCGAGAGAATGATGACAGCTACTGGCCAAGAGAGTGTGGTGGTGGCAATGACAGTCCAAGAAAGCTGGAAAGCCTGCTCTCTGGGCCCCAGCCAAGAAGGGCAGAAGGAGAGATAGCCTGGAGAGAGGCCTCCATAATTCTGGTCACAGCTATAGGAGGTCACTGTGTGAGGTGCCCAGGGAAAGTCAGGCGGTGCCTAACATTAGCTTTCTCCCTTTACTGCAAGCACAGAAGATCGTATGGGGACTGGGGAGCTAGCTCAGTTGGAAATATCCCCTATAAGATCTCAGTGCTGAGGATCGCAGTGCTGAGGAAGCTCCCTGGCCAGCCAGGCTAGCCTAATTGCCAAGCCCTAGCTAGTGAGAGAGCTTGTCTCAGAAAATAAGGTTTCTGAGCATCAGTGCCTGAGATTGATGTCTGGTCTCTACACACTTGTACACACACAGAACACACACATATACACACATACAACACAAGCATATAAACACACATACACACAACACAAGCATCTACACAAGAACACACACAGAGAAGTCACATGGGATTTCACCCATGAGTATCTGGAGCCACCCCAGAGTAGTGGTCAGAGAGAGTTTCTCCTCTTTCATGTGAGCCTGAGAGCCTGGGGTCCACTTTCCATGGAGAGAGCCCAGAAAACCCCCGCAGAGCATCCTCCACTTTCCAAAAGGAGATCGAGCTGAGAGAGGAGGGGAGGGAGGAAGCTGCAGGTCTTGGCTGTCGCTCCCTACTGAGATTCAGTCTAGCATCACCATATCCCTTCACACCACCCTATAGCCCCTGGCATCACAGCAGCCCAGGAGTGTGTGTGGCCAGGTCCGCTGGGGCAGTTAAACATGGGAAACAAGCACAATTCCTACTAAACACCAGCAAAATGTCACAGTGTCGCAAAGATAGCAAGCAGTTTAGAGTCTGGCACTAAAGCATCTTCTTCAGCATGTGATCACCAGCCAAGCAACCAGAGGGTCAGAGCCAGAGGCCTCTCCTTGAAGGGGAGGAAAGAAGAAAGGTCTGTGAACCCCTCAGAGATGTAGATGACAGAATTCTAGTATTTAAGGTACTGATTATTAAGGTGCTGATGTTTGTTTGATTTTAAGATATGGATTAGGAAAAGGCTAGTGTTCAAAATGGACCTCATGTCACCAGGTCCCTATGTGATCTTAGCCACTCTCTAAGCATGTCCCTTAAAAACAGCCTCTAGGTCACCTGCACACACCTTGTAAGAGATGGGCTACAGAGGGCCCTGCTGAGCCTGGAGTCTGATGTTGGGACCACTCAGGCTCTGTACCTACCAAGCAAGTAATTGCATAACCTGGCCTCAGATCTTTCCATCATAGAAGAGAAGACTCTCTATTTTACAGGCCTCCCTGAAAGCTGTTGGGAAACCAGACCACAAGCACCACACAAGCACCACAAAGCTATAGAACTGCTGCCAATTTTTCCTAGCTTGCCAATCCCCCAGAGGAACTAGCAGTGATCTGGGCATACTGAGTCACTATGGTAAAGCCCAGAAGTCACTGGCAGGGGCTGGGGGCATGCCTCGGTGGGTGGAGTGCTTACAAAGGGTGTGTAAAGCTCTGGGTTTGAACCGCAGTGCCACTCAAGCCTGTGACCCCAGCAATGAGGATGTAGGGGCAGGAGTATCAGAAGGTTAAGGTCATCTTCATCTAAATAGTGAAGGGCTGGTCTCAAGATCAGCCTGGGCAACATTTTTGAGATTGTGTGTCTTAAAAATAAATAAATGGCAATTAAAAGTCCTGGCTGCTCTTCTGGAGGACCTGTGTAGTAGTGTGCAACCATCAGCGTCTCTGGTTCCAGAGGATCTAGCATCCTTTCCTGGCCTTCAAGGACTACAGGTACATACATGCAGGTGAAAAAGGATACACATATAAGGAAATAAATATTCTTTAATTTAATAAATAAATACTAAAATTATTTTTATTCATTTTAAAAAATCAAACTTCATGGAAATAAAGGTCTAACTGTAGCACAGGGTGAATAATGGGAAGTTTCTCTCTCTTCTGCCCTGATGCCGGCTGTTGCCTTCGTCCTTCTGGGTATGTGTCCCCAAAAAGAACTAATTTTGAGACTTTGGGTTAGATTTAGGCTTTAAAGGAGCAATATGAACTGTCAGTGTGACTGATGGTTTTACAAGATCTACTTTAAAATTAAGCAATTATTAGCTGGGCTTAGTGGTGCAAGCCTTTAAGTACTCCAGAGGCAGGGGCAGGTAGGTCTCTGAGTTCAAGGCCAGCCTGGTCTACAGAGTGAGTTTCAGGACAGCCAGGACTACAGAGAGAAACTCTGTCTTGAAAAAAAAAATGAGCATGTATCACTTTTATACACACACAACAGCAACAACAATCATAAGACTTTGCAGGAAAGAAAACCTACTAAATAGAATGTACTAGAATTGGCAATAAGATACCTAGAGGCTATGAGCAGTAGAAGATGCCCATGTCCCCTTCACAGAGAAGCAAAACTAAGAGTTGCTTTTACCTTCAAAGTCTGGAATCCCCTACCTCTGGTCTCCACTTACTAAATACTAAAATCACTTTATTCAACCTGAAAAATTGATATAAATGTATAACTGTGCTGCACGGTAAATATTGAGGAGATACTCTCTCGTCTGTGTTAGATACCCAGTTGTTGCTGATGCTCTCTGGCTGTGTCTGGCATCTACCAAAAGCCTGTATTGGAACCCAGGATACCTCAGAACTTGCTTCCTCTTCTCTGTGCACAGACCACCTCAGGGCACTGAACAGCCACAGTCTCCTCAGCACCCTCACAGGCATTGCACTGAACAGCCACTGTCTCCCCAGCACCCTCACAGGCATTGCACTGAACAGCCACTGTCTCCCTAGCACCCTCACAGGCACTGCACTGACCAGCCACAGTCTCCTCAGCACCCTCACAGGCACTGCACTGACCAGCCACAGTCTCCTCAGCACCCTCACAGGCACTGTTCCTACTGAGGCTGGAAGGGGGCTGGGACCCTGAACCAGCTGCTCACTCATGTTCTTATTTGGAACATGCCATAAAACATGCAACCCCCCGAAGGAACTGATCCCCATTTCGTAAAATCCACTCTGTCAAGCCCAGGGAATCAGCATGGCCTGATTCCTGCTGACAAGCCTCATGACCTTTGACTAGTTCTTACTAGTTCTTAACGTTTGTTCCGTACCTCTAGTCCTTCCCCATTTCAATGACAGAAGGGCAATGACAGGCCTTCAGGTTTGCTCTCCTAATACAAATTCATGACACCCCACTGAACATGCTCCCGGGAGGCTCTGACACCTGCCCCTTCCCAGAGTGATACAGAAGCATCTCTGTTGTCAGCTGGATGATCATCAGTTTCTATTGTGCACAGATGTCCTGACTCACCAATTAATAGAGCTCAAACAAGAAGAAGCTGGCCAGGGAGGCCACACAGCATGGCCATCCACACTCTAGCTTGCAGCAGATGGGCTGGGATTCAAGTCACAGTTTCAGAATCTCCCCAAACTTGGACCTTTATTTCTTCATCATTAAAATGGGGACAGGGGTGCGATGAGGTTCAGCAATAGAGGAACTATTCAGTATGTATAAGGTCCTGGGTTCAGTTCATGGAACCATTAAAAAAAAGTAAATAAGCCCTGGGTGCAGTACCCACTACAAAAGCAAAACATTGCTAAAGCCCTTTAAAAACATTGTCAGTGTAGTGTCAGTGCATGAGAAATGCTCCGGGTAGCATCATTAATGGTGCTGATCACTAATGACGGTTCTCATCAGAGCCACTACCGAGCAAGGTCAAAAGGAAAATAGTGCTCATCCTCCAAATTGAGAAAAGAGATGAGGAACTAGAAAAAATAAAAAGGCTCAGCTGCCCAGAAACAAGAAGAAATGGGAAAGCTCACACTTCAGGGCAACCATTTACCAATATAATACAATGAAGCAGAAGCCGGAATGACTGGAGATATTCTTCCCATTGTAAGGAGCCCAGACAGTAGGGTTTAGTTAGTGTGATGACAGATCCCTCAAGCCTTCACTTGTGATGGGCTCTTGAGTAAATCTCTTGCTTCTTTGGGGAGTCAGTTTGGTTTTCCTGGAAGATGTGGACACCCCACCACACAGAGAAAGATTTATTATTAATATTTAGTATACCCTTGCTTTCTGCTGGATGCTTTCTAGAAATGCATTTTGGGACACCTGAGACAGGACCAAGTGAGCATCCAGGCAGAAGCAAAGGCAGAGGCTGCGACCCTCACCTTGTCCTCATTACCCAAAACTAGAATGCAGAATTTATGCCAGTACTCTAGTGCTGTCTGAGTTCCCAAGCCCAGTCACCTCTATCTCCATTTAGCAATCCATGACTTTATATTTGTAGAATGTTCTAGAGCAGCAATGGTGTATTCTTCCTAGTGAAGAGAGACATTTCCTCCCACGTTTTGGTAAGTAATGGGTTACTGTTATAAAATATAAATAGTGCTTGTGAGTGGCAGGAAGACCAAGTAAACAGATCATGACGAAGGTCTCTCTCTGGCTAACAACTCCCTCTGCCTACGTACAAAGAACAAATAGCTGATTATTCGAGACTCTCCAGGAACTGCCTGGGTGAGCAGAAATATGTGTGGCCACATTCAAACATACAAGTGGAATTCTGACATTGTTATAAACAATTTGAGAGAATTGATGCTATAAAAAAAATACCCCCAACTTCATGAAAAGTAATTTTGGGCTGCATATATTGGTAAATGCCTTTGGTCCCAGACTCTGGAGGCTGAGCTGGGCAGATCTCTATGAGTTTGAAGCCAGCCTGGTCTACATAGTGAGTTCTAGAACAGTTAGGACTACATAGTAAAACCCTCAAATTAAAAAAAAAAAAAATGTTTCCAAGACAGAATTTCTCTGTGTGCCTGACTGCCTTAGAATTAGCTCTGTAGGGCAGGCTGACCTTGACCTCAGATCTGCCTGCTTCTGCCTTCTCACAAGTGCTGGGACTAAAAGCATGTGTCACTATCACCCGGCAAAACAACAACAACAAAATTTAAACAAAAGGAAGAAAAGTAATTTGGAAATGTTTTGTGTTTCTTTGCATTTCTCTTAAACAGCCTCTTATCAGGATAGTTCACTCTAAACACTGATACCATGTGAGAAGCATATATATGATAGATACAGCATATGTGTGATAATGTGTATGCTATATAGATGTGAGAGTATGGTCCATTATTTCAGAAGCTTAAATTTCTGATCAACATAAATAATTTTTTTTGTCCTAAGCAGACACCCTCTCTAGAAATATTCCTTACCTGCCTTGTCCCCTGTATTCATACTTCTAAATAAATGTCATTCATATGTCCTGGTCTGACATCTATTCCCATCAGTCTGATGTCTAGTGTGATGGGACTCGGGCCACCTGTCTGCCCTAGCTAGGAGCCCAAGTGCCAACACAACATTGGCATTCTTGGCCAGTCTCCTGTGTCTGTGTCCGTGTGTGTGTGTGTGTGTGTGTGTGTGTGTGTGTGTGTGTGTGTGTGTGTGTGTGTGTGTGTGTGTGTGTGTGTGTGTGTGTGTGTGTGTGTGTGTGTGTGTGTGTGTGTGTGTGTGTGTGTGTGTGTGTGTGTGTGTGTGTGTGTGTGTGTGTGTGTGTGTGTGTGTGTGTGTGTGTGTGTGTGTGTGTGT
>PVIH01014197.1:0-12695 GCA_004025045.1 Sigmodon hispidus | reverse complement strand
ATGTGTGTGTGTCTGTGTGAATCTGTGTATGTATGTGTGTGTGTGTTTCTGTGTGAATCTGTGTATGTGTGTCTGTGTGAATCTGTGTACGTATGTGTGTCTGTGTGTCTGTGTGAATCTGTGTATGTATGAGTGTGTGTGTATGTATGTCTCTGGGAGTGTGCACATGTGTGTGTTAGTGTGAAGGTGTGTGTCTGCGTGCATAAGAGAGCCAGAGGGACTGAGAACTCAAGGAGATGTGTTTGCTATGAGAGAGAGTGTGCGACTGCACCAAAAGCCAACTCTAGGAGGTGGCAATCCCGGTGGATAGTCACAGGAGTTGTGCTGATCCTGCCTGAGCTACCTCTGGTACTCCACTGTCACTCCTAGGCCCTCCTAGCATTTCAGAATTCCAGAGGCAGACCTGCCTGTCTTTCCTTACTTTCTACCCCCTGGTCTTCCTTGGGCTTATGTTCTGCTGTGACCTAGGCCCTGGCCACACAAGGCCTAGGCAAAGGCTACTCTGCCCCCACCCTGTGAAAGTCCCAAGGGTCGAGTCATCTTGGAATAATAAGCTATCAGGCCTGGACACAGGAAGAGTTTTGAATCCAGGCTCAGAGTCAATGCCAGTAAATGGAGTGTTGCTAGAAAGGATGTTTTCCTCTAACCTCAAAAAGCAACAAAGCCTCCGATGCTCCCCCACCAAGGGGCTTCTAAAACAAGCTAGCAAAAGTGCAAGATAGAGAAGAATGCAGCCCTGCTACCTCTCACAGCACTTAGGCAACTTCCCAGATCCAGGGCAAGGCACAGCCAATCTGTATGCCAAGAAAGCCTGTTCAAAGAGTCCTGCTGACGTGGCCCCACCTTGGCTCTCGATGCTCCCCCATCACGTTCCCCTGATGCCTCACCTTTTCAGTCTCTGCCAGGCATCTCCCGCCTTCAGGACTGTCTCCTTTCTCTTCCCAGCCACTGGCCCTGGTTCCATTTTTAGAAGACTCCCACACATCACATCCTCCCCCCCTCCCCCGCAAGTCTTCCAGAGGACCTGAGTTCAATTCCCAGCATCCACATGGCAGCTAACAACTGTCTATAATTCCAAGATCTGATACCCTTACACTGTTATACATGCAGGCAGAACACCAATTCACATAAAATAAAAATAAATATTAAAAAAAGAACCTCCTTGTGTAAAAGTCAGCATGTAGGAGGCCTGACACAGTGAGCTATTGCTGAGACAAAGTACAGAGCCACACATCACTGGATCCCATGTCTGCAGAATGAGGGATGACACACCACATAGCTAGACCTCCATAGACATGTGGCCTTTATAATACCCAAGTGCAGCCCCAGCCTGCTTCTACTTGGTGTTCTGCTTTCTATATCATTCTACTTTTTGACCCCTGCACACGTTCCTCTATGTCCAAGATATTCACCACAGCATCACATCGCAAGCTCTATCTTCTCCCAGCTATCTCAGCAAGGTTCCCATACAGGGCATAC
Organism: Sigmodon hispidus; assembly: GCA_004025045.1. Taxonomy (NCBI): domain Eukaryota; kingdom Metazoa; phylum Chordata; class Mammalia; order Rodentia; family Cricetidae; genus Sigmodon; species Sigmodon hispidus. Next base: position 11,216 of record PVIH01014197.1, on the reverse strand, counting down.
TCCTGGCAACCATGGCACATAAGCCTCAGCTCTACACCCAGGGAGAGCCAGCTGGGCTAGTACAATCTCCTTCTGTCTTCTTTGGTCACAGGACACAGCTGCTCTTGCACACTCCTCACCATGACATGTCTCCATCTGTCCCTATGTGCCAGTACATGTGCATACCTCTATGGCCTTGTAGAAGATGCTGGTACCAATCTGTACCACCTCCAGGTTCTGCTCCTGCTCATTCCGGGCACACTTGATGTAGGTCATCCAGCTTCGGTGGTCTTCCTGGCTGGCATCAATGAAGTAGCGCACAGTGCCATCCTCATTGAATACCTGAGTGCAAGTGGAGCAATGATGGGGTGAGACAGGACTATGCTCGCTACATGTGTGACCTCGGTCAAATCTGTCTGTAGACATTGTCCTGTCACCAAACAGCTCCAGGAAGTCACTAAAGCTATTGTGGGTTATGCCCTCCAGTACAGGAAAGGGAGCAGGGGGCACAGTGGGGTACTTGTCTGAGGCAGGCAGCAAATAAGAACTAACTCTTCAGGACTCCATAGGTTTACCACCACCAGGTTCTTCCACCCTTAGAACAAAAATGTCCGCAAAAGATCCCTAAGCAAGTATCATGCTCTTATGGTACCTGTCCAGATTGCTAGAGAACCTCAGAGAGGGTCACAAGAACTTGGGAGGCAAATCTTGCTAAGGGTCCTCAGAGCTCAAACCACACCCTAGCTTCCTGACTGGGCAACAGCTGGAAGACACCAGGTGTCCAAGGGAGGGAGAAAGCAAGGTCTGGGGTCATCTCTCTGCTCTCTTCCTCCATCCGGTTCCTCCAAGCAGCTGCAAGGCATTGCCTGAGCGCCTGCCAGGTGGGGCTGCTAGGTCGGCAACAGGGGTGCAATGAGACTGAGAAGTGGGTACCATCTGGCTACTGTGCGTGTGCAGGTCTGGGGGGGCAAAGGAGGAAGGCTGCTACTGGGCGGGCTTTGTCCTAAGAGGGGCCCTTCCTGGCACCTGACACTGTTGGAGGTAGAGTCAAAAGGCCAGAGATGGAAGCCTTTCAGATACCCATATCCTTCTGCAAAGTGAGAATAAAATAGCTCCGAGAGCTGAGGAGATGAGCTCACAGTTCACAGGCTGGGGAATGAGACTGCTGACTCAACACCCAGCCAGCCATGCTTATTTTGGATGCCACCAAGCCTAGATTGGGAAACCTAGTCTCAAGAAACACTCGGCTTCCACTACCCTCCATTCCAGCCACACTTTGCCATCGGTCAGCCTCAGAGACCCACCTTTGCTGCCTTTAAAGGAAGCAGGGAAAGAATGTGAGCAGTTTGGAGAAGTCCAAAGAGGTCTTCTTCCCAGCCTCTGCACCAGAATCCACCCAATCTCAGCACTTCACACATGAAGTATGTCTAACAGCCTTGATTGGGAAGTTTGGACCCAATTCCCAAAGCTGGCAAAAGAGAAAGAACCACCGGCAGAGAAAGCTCCAGGACAGGAGAGTGGTACCCTAGAGAATGTTCAGATGAACAGCACCCACATCTCCAGAGCTGAAACCCTGGGACAGCCCAGACAGAGCTCCTTCATGGCACCAGTGGGTACAACCGGAAAGGAGCCAGCCAACCTGCCCATCGGAATCTTTCTCCAAAGCTCAGGCCTACCTCCCACATCAGGTTGTTGTTCTTGCAGATATCCACATGCTCTGGAGCAATAACACGGCCAGTGAAGGGACCCATCTCCGTGCCAGCCTTGATCCACGTCTTGGAGAAGATGCCAAGGCCCTCACCGGGGATGGAACTCTGAGCAATGATCACTTCCACCGGGAGCACCAGGCTGGACAGCTTTTGCACCTCTGCGGGGAGAGGGTAGAGGAACCCGGTCATATTTGCGCAGAGAAAACCCTATCCTTCTAGTCCAGGTAGCTTTCTTCCTGCTCAGTGCACAGGCAGTACCAACATGAGGAATCTCTTCAGTGGCATTCTATAGGCCCGTGAGCTAAGGTTCAGCCTTATTTTGCAATCCAGGACCCTCCGTGCCTTCTAAAAGCAAGTGGGCATCTTGGTTTATTTATTTTTCTTTGGGGCAGAGAGTTATTGGGTACCCATAGCCTTGCGCATGAAGCGCTCTGCCGCCGAGCTACAGCATCAGCCTTAGGGCTCTTTTCTGCAAGTTTCTCAAATTCTCCAAACATCTACAACCTTCACTGCCTTCCATCGCTGAAAAGCTTAAGAATCAGTGGAACCACATTGTGTTTACAGACAGGGAAACTGAGGCCGTGTCTGGCCGAGAGGTAACGTCCAACCCGGGACTCTTTACTCAGCCTTGTTCCTGGCTTTTCAGCCGGTGACTCTCGGCTCATTGCGTGCTTCCCGGACGTGGTCAGCACTGGGGACAGATCCCCAGCTTGGAAGGTGGCACCCGTGCAGTGCAGAAGAAACACTTGCTTCTGTAAACTAAGCTCCCAGCTCTCGTTGTCACCTTGCCCTGGCATTCCAGCGTCCCTTCTGCTTCCAGGCTCTAGAGTGCCAGGGAGGACGGCACCCGGATCAGGCGAGCTCTGAAGTCAGCTTAATGGGCGAGGAAGAACCAGTGGTCCCTAGCCCCAGGAGGATCCCCGGTGGGGCCTCTGCGGCAGGGGTGGGAGCTGCGAGGCGCACAGGGGCGGCCTCCATGTCTTACAAGGTTCCCCTCTAAGCTACCTGGGAAAAAACCCGGCGAGCCGTCCGGCTGAAAGGGGGGGTTAAACGGTGTCCATTGCGGAGCGGCCGGCAATTTGTCACGCTGTTAAAGTGATCGCATTCATTTGGCTCCATTCGAAAGAAATTGCTAATTCTAAATTCATTAGCCCTGGAAGAAAGCTGTAGCAGTAAATTGTATCTCAATGCGGAGGGGACTTGTTTAAAAGGGGCCGAGGAATTCTCCTTACAAAAAGGGAGGATTAGATGGTTGACATAGCGTGAATGGAAGTGGAATTAGTCTTCACGGTAAATTAAGAGAGGAACAGCAATCTTAAAGGGGAAGAGAGGGGGACGCTCAGAGACGCCAGCGCTGGGGAAAGATTGTTTGCGGGGTGACGAATGAGGAATAAGAACTTGAGACATCTTAAAGAAAAGGAACTTTCCTCGCTCTCTTTCTCTCCCTCGCTCTCGGCTTCGGCTTTTTCTCTCGGGTCTGCCCGCCCTCCGCCCCTTCCCTGGCCCCGGCTGTCTTTTAAAGTTTTTGGTTTAAGTGGGAACTTTCGCGGGTCAAGCCCAAGTTAACCAAATGAATTTAAAACCCGTTCTTTTTGAGTCAACTGCTATTACACGCCCAGTAAGGCTTTTAATGCCAGGAAACCGCGAGCTCCGGGCTGGAGGGTGGGGTGGGGAGAGAAGACACAGTAGAGCCTGGCTGACCGAGGTAGGTCGTCTGGGTCACTGGGATCTGCTCCTAGAGCGCCCTGCATTCCTAACTGCCTCCGCTCTGCTTCGGCGTGCTTGTTTGCTGCCCGGGTTTGACTCACGGAAAAACTGAGGTGCGCTGCTCAGGGAATGAGTGCATCCAGGTTGGAGGCAGGAGCCTCAGACCCAGGGTTCTCTATCCGACCACCTCGCCGCTAGCCTGAGAATCGGGGGGAGGGTAGCCAGGAAGGGCGAAGGAGAAGAACCCCGACGGACTGCGCAACTCACCTCCTGAGAAGGACTGCGCTAGGACTTCAGCGGTGAAGGCGGTCTTTGGGCTGGTGTGGTGGCTCTTGTCCTCCAGCAGCTGTTCGCCTAGCACGTTGCGCCATCGGCCATATAAGAAACTGTGCAGAATGTCGGAGGTGATGACCTCTGCCAGCGCTAGCCCCGGAGCTTTCAGCCCTGTTTTGAGCACCAGGGCCTCAGCTGGGAGCACAGAGCCCATCATGGGCGGCCAGGGGCTCGCCGGCGCTGCGGAAGGACGGCTGGGTGGATTTCGGAGAGGTGGGCAACGAAAGGGGAGCACAGAAGTGAGAGGAGAGGAGCGCGACACCACACGAGGGAGGAGGGGGAAGAGGAGCGGGGGGAGGGTGCACTAGGGAGTGAGTGGCAAGGGGTGGCTGGGAGGAAAGTGAACCGGGCAGGAGAAACGCAAGATCTGCGCAGAGATGGTAGAAACGGAGGCACAGAGGGCTGGAAAGCCGCGGGTGAAGACAGGGGCGGGTATCAGGAGGGGGGCAGGATAGGTAGGAGGAGAGTGGCTGCAGAGCAACACCGACCGAGGGCTCTCGGTAGCCCACTCGCCTCCTGAACATCCAGCCAGGACCGTCCTCCCCTTGGCAAAATCTCAGCTCCTTTATAGGAGCCGCAGTGACCCTCCTAATTGGTTATTAATGACCCCCTGACGTCGAAGGACAGACTTGTACCCGGCCAGGCTCGAAGGAGCCTTCACCGACAGCGCGAGGGGCGGGGGCAGCGCGGACCGCTCAGAATAGTCCCCCTCTGCTCCTCCCTCCCCTCCAATTCTTCCTCCTCCTCCCCCTCCTCCTCCTCTCCCCGTGGGAAGCTCCAGGCAGGGAGGGAGGCTCAGCCCGCGGCCCGGAGAGGAGGGGGTTGGAGTAGGAGATGCGATGCAACGAGGCTCTCCCATACTCCAGGGACTAGACTGAGCAAGAGGGGACGCAGACTGCGAACCCCGAGTGCCCTCGAGCCCACCTGTCCCAGGCAAGATCCCCAGCCAGGCCTTCACCTTCCCAGCATTGCGGGCCACTCCCAGAGCTGCCGGCAGTGTGCTGTTTTCCTTGATGAAGCCCAGTACTCTGTCGGGTCCGCATCTCCCTTCGCCTCCACCCCCAGGCCCTGCTCTCTTAGAGGCTTCACGCCCTAGGCAACCCGGAGCCAGTAGCTCCTGCTCGGGGGTGATGCAGATCTCTTGCGCTGGCAGAGCTACCAACGCCGGCTTCGCTTCAAACGGGGCTACCCTACAGCTCTGCTCACTGAGCGCAGCCAGTACAGAGGGCTGTTGAGGCAGAACCACCCGCATCGCCGTCGGGGCTGGATCCTGCAAAGGATGGCCCTAGGAGTACTCGGTTGGGGTGGAGGGTAGTGAAGGGGTGACCCACTTTCACGCTTGCCATCAGATACTCGCATTTGTAGGATGCCCTGGACCATTGTAAAGTGTGAATTCCAAGGACTCAAAACCAATGCCTCGGAAATAACAGTCAGCCCCAGGACAAACTCATCTGCTAGACTCTGCTTTGGAATCCAGCTATTGAGATCTGCAGCCTAGGAAACAGCCAGGTGTTCCTCTTTCCTTTTGGTCTTCTAAAGATTATTCGTTTTTTTGTTTGTTTGTTTGTTTGTTTGTTTTTTCTGGCTCCCTTCTGTTCCTTCCTCACCCTTCCCGCTACTCCACGTTGCCCCAACAGTGGATTCTATATGGTCTTTCCACCTGGAGCCAGCTCCACGCCTCTAAGTCGGGAAGATCGTGGCTTCTTGTGTGCATTGAAGCCTTCTGGAAAACCTCAAGATTCCCCCTCCAGCTTCAGAAACAACCACATTGAAGGGGTGCTGGGGACATCTCCCTCAACAACACAAGTACCCAGTCCCACCACCAACACCTGTGCCGCTGCAATTTCAGAGGGCGCTATGCAAAGTTCCACATCCTGCAGGCTAGTGTGAGTTGTGTTTCGTCTCTATTAAATAGCCAAGACTCTTCAGGCCTTCGAAGCCTTGGGACTTGGGCGTGGGGTAGTGTTGCCAGCGCAGGAGTGGGACTTGAACTCGGGCAGGACCCTAATGACCCTAGGAAAAGAACCCTTTCCACCAGCAGCTCACCAGCGTTAATCTTGCCTCGCTCTTGGCAACCATAGAATCCCAGGTCTCTATAACCCCCAGTTGGAGCCAGAGGTCTTTGGCGTCCTCAGCCCGGCAAGCGGGGAACTAGAGCGCCAAGGCGGCGATAGACTATCTTCAGATGCTGGACCTCTGGAGCCCAGGGAAGAGTTGGTATACCGGGCAGCGAGAGGGACCAACGGGCAGGGCGCCAGCAGAGGGCAGCGCTGCAGAGGAGCAAGTGCTGCCGGTGGGCTGGGGTTTCTTGCAGATGTCGCCGGTGGGTTCCGGCGGAGGGTTCCAGTCTGACAGGGAGAATGGAATCCAATGTCTCCGTGGCAAGGGAACCTGACCGGCAGAAGAATGCCAGGACTGGGTGCTCAGCTTCCTTCCTCCTCCCAGCCTACCTCAGCGCCTGCGGGAAATTAGGGGACTGAGGACGGTAGACCATCCTGGGGACAACCCTTGTCTTCTCTGGGCTTCTGGGCTTCTGGGCTCCTGTCGACAGTGGTTTGAATTGGACTATGTGCTGAGGTTTCGTCCCAACTTGTCACCCTTCGGTTCCCGTGGCTTTTCCCGGAGCTGCAGAGGATTTTTAACAATTCCCTTGCCACACTCTCTGTGAAAAGCTCCTAGGTCCCAGAGTTCTTCATGCCTGGGGCGAATTTGCGTTCCAGTCCCAAGATCGAAGTCAAAAGACAAAAGGACCAAAGGCTCAGGCTGCGATCAGGGCGCCCCATTACTTTCCTTAGGATCCCCAGAACCTGGGGAGAGTATGCTGGAGGAGAGTCAGGAACCAAAGCAACCTTCTAGCTGGGGAGCCTACGGACTTGGGGTATAGTCGCTGCATTTTGAGCTTCTGACTTAGTGATAGCCCCACCTGGACACATGCTCACCCAAAATCAAACCCTGTAGTGAAAACAGCCCACCGGGGTTGGACAGAAAGGCCCTAAGCTTGCATCTGCTTGCGTGGAGACTTCTAGGGGGTAAACGTTGCGAGTTCACAGAGGATGAACCGAGTCTCTGGAACCTAGGCGCCGTGTATGCCTGTACGAAGACCCCTCCCCTGGACCCCGCAGGGTCGGAGCTCCAAGGCGCCGCCCCCGCCCCCTCGATCGCGCCCGCGGGCTGCCGCTCGGCGATCTCTTTAATATTCATGGGCGTTAATAGAGAGGCCCCCAGTATATCGGCCCATTGTGGGCGGCTCGTAAGGCTTGAATAGACCCTGGCCCTTTTTCTTCGCTGAGGCTTCCCGAGGGGCCGGGCCAGGAGTGAATGGCCCTGCTTCCCGCTCCTCACCCACCCCCACCCCCTTTTCATGGACAACATCTTTATCCCCGCTGCCGCTGCCGCCGCCGCCGCCGCCGCCCGAGCCCCATTCACTCGGCCCAGGCTTCGGGCGGAACGAATCAATCAGCCGCGGCTCTTCGGAGGTCATTCCGGCCGCCCGTGCCCCACCCCCAAGTCCACGGGAGTGGGGACAAGAGAGGCAGCAGCCGGCCAACAGACCCAAAAGCGAAGGGACCCCAAGTGGGGTGTGGAACAACAGGGCAGGATCGGGTTGGACCGATCAGAAGAGGTGGCTGGCCCGAGGTGTACCAAGAGGGATTCAGGAGCCAGTAGCCAGCAGGGCCTGGCTACTTCCAACTTGTTGCCTCTGACAGAGAGCACAGGGGACCAGGACAGTGGGGCGAGCCGGGAGATGAGTCCCGCGTCCGCTCCAGTAGCCAACTCGCATCCCTTCGTGTTCAGCATCCGCAACTGCGAGACCAGGAGCGCGGGGAGCAGCCCACCGCTCTGGTCCAGCCCGAAGGACACGTCGGTTCCTCTCAGCACGACTGCGCTTTGCTCCTGGTCGCCCAGATTAGGCCACTTCTTTTCACCGGGACCAAAGCAGCGTAAGCTGAGTTCTAGCTCCTGCGCCAGGACCGGCCATCCCGGCTCTAGTGCTCAGGGCGCGAGCCGGTCAGGAGGAGCCAACTCGATGGGTCCCCGCCCCTCCCGTCCCGGAGGCCCTAGAAGAAAAGAAACCCATTGTCCGCAGAGAAATAGATTTTGGGGGCCCCAAGAGAAAGCTCCTATTTGGAACTTTAGAAGAAAGTCTTCTGCTCTTGCCCCTCGCAGGGAGAGATTTGTCCTCATCGTGCCCCCCGCTCCCACCCCCCCCCCGGTCTCGGAGCACCGCCTCCTTCCAAAACATCTGCCGGGGGAAAATCCACCCTGGAGGGCAGATCGCGCTGGCTTTAAGCCCTGAGAACTCATTAAAAAGATATTAGCGGCGGGGGCAGGTCCCGCGCAGGTATCGATCGACCGAAATGAGCCCGAGGGTGGGTGGTGGGGTTGGGACGACAAAAAAGCGAAGACTGCGGTGGATCTGTGTCTGGAACCCCCCACCTGGGCCCAGCCTTGTGCACTCCGGCCCCACGGCTGGAGACTGGCCCCTAGCTCTACGCCGAGGAGCCTCCTGCTGCTCCCGGGTTGCCTCTGGCCATCCCGGCCACCAGGGCTTCAGCAGCTCCTGCCAGCTCCCTGCCGTAGTTTGTGGCTGGAGGCATTCCCCCACTCCGCCTTTGGCCCCGGCTTCATCCTAGCCTCCTGGTCGCTGTCTGGCACAGCGCTCCCTACTTTCTCAAACCCTCTAGTTTCCCCCACCGCAGGGTTTCTCTCTTGCTCTCTAAGTCTCAATATGTCTCCTCTCCATCCCCACCGTGGCCAAGCAAATGCTCTTTTTATACGGGCCCAGGTGTACTTCCACCCCTGGTTTCGCAGCTCCTGGGCGCCCCAGCGGGCGCGGACAAAAGCCGGGTGGAAGCTCTTGAGGCAGGTTGTCTTCAACAGACGTGACTGGAGCAAACTGGGCCTGGCCCGCCCGAGTGTCGGCTGTAGTTGGTCAGAACAAAGATGGTGGTTCCTCTTCCAGCCTTATCTCTGTCTTAACTAAATAGCTTCTGAGGCCAGTGAGAGACAAAAGAGCGCCCTGGGGCACCCACGTCAAAGCTGGCACTTGGGCAGGCAGGTGACTGAAGTCTCCACGAGAGCCCAGAGCTAGATGACTCTCCGATGGTTTTCTTCCCAGAACATCCTGCCCCCGTACCCTTACTCCATACTCCATCACCCCATGCCCTCCCTAGTCCTCTTAGACACCATCCTGGTTGGGAAACCATGAGAAGCAATGACAGACTGACACAGGCTTCTGGAAGCAGAAGGCACAGAGGTGAAGAGAAAGAGAGACTGAGGCAGAGAGGGGCAGAAGTGAAGGGGTACAGACAAAGTGAGCAACTGAGAGACATGGACGCCAGTCTAGATGAAGGAAACAAAGTGGGTTTGCAAAAACAAACAAACAAACAACAAAAAAAAAGCAAGACTACTTTTACCTCAGGAGTCGGAGGTGTTGCTGAGAAGGAACTTTAGACACAGAAATGGGGGTGAGGATCTGCAGGGGATGAAGAGAGGAGACTTAGAGTGCCCTGTGTCCCCTCCCCCCATGACTTCAACCTTCCCGGTTTTTCTTCAGTACCTTCCCTGGAGGGCTTCTGGTTTCTAGAGCCTTCTAGCAGTTGCTCACACCCAGAGCAGAAGGCTAGGGAGGAGGGGCCGTTACTACGTCCATACCATCTGCCTCACCTGCTCCCTGGGAATCCTGGAGGCCTCAGGTCCTGAGCAGCCCAGACCTTCCAGGGTCGAACCAATCCTTGATCTTTCAGAATACAGGAAAGTGCACCCTGGTGAACCAGAAGTGATAGAAGCCCACCCTAGACTACTCTGGTGGTCCTTCAGGGTCTGACACATACAAGGTGCTGTGTCCGTGGGTGACAGATGGCTGTCTGAGGCTTCTCATACATGTGGCTTCTCAGATTTATCCACCGAATGGTAACAATAAACCTCCCTTTCATGAAGTCTACAGTGCTGGGGGCCAAGCTTGGGTTCCAGTGAAGAGATGCCCAGGCTGTATCTCCTGGTATTGCTCTCCTCTCCAGACATCCTTTGGGACCTATCAGGAAATGCCCAGAGCATTTCAGATTCGCCTCTAAGTCTGGCTCTTGCAGATTCTACTATAGGCATCCACTCTCTGGCTTTGGGTCTCAGCATCTTTATCTGAAAAATGGGATAATGAGAGAATCTCTATCTGAAAATAGAGAATGCTAAGTGAAGAGTGGTCAGAATGAAAAACAGCCACAGCAGTAATGTAAGTATTATTTGGTAAGCACCAGCCAGGTGCACTTGCCATGACTTATCTCAGTTCATCCTCACCCCAACACACCAAAGCAACCAACGGCTGTGGCAAGGCACAGAAGACAATGTATTTCTGAAATACTCCATATCTGGAAAACACCAACAAGCGTGTTACATCAAAACAATAATAACAAATGCTGCAAAGATGGCTCAACCAGAAGGGGGCCTTGTAGCCAAGCCTGACATCTTGAGTTTGGTCCCTTGAGCTACCTGGTATAAGGAGAAAATTCACTTCCTCAGGTTGTTTGTTCTCTGACACACACTCATATACAGACACACAGAATAAACATTCTACTTTATTTAAAATATTTTTATTATTTTAAAATGTGTGTGTACTTGCTGAAGTTAGAGACATCAGATCCCCTGCAGCTGGAGCTACCGAGGAGATACTGGTATGATGGGGCACATCTTTATTCACAGAACTCTGGAGGCAGAAGCAGGCAGATCTCTGTGAGTTTGCAGCAAGCCCGGTCCACAGAGCGAGTTTCAGGACAAGTACAAAAAAGAACTATATAGAAAGACCCTGTCTTAGTCTGAGTTTTTATTGCTGTGAAGAGACACCATGGCCACAGCAACTCTTAGGAAGAAAACATTTAGTTGAGGGGGCTCACCTACAGTTCAGAGGTTCAGTCCATCATGGCCCAGGAACATGATGGGCTGCAGGCAGACTCGGTGCTGGAGCTGTGAGTGCTCACATCTCCACTCAGGCAACAGGAGTCTGCTGGCTGTCTCGCTGAGTGAAGCTTGAAAAAAGATCTCAAAGCCCACCCTCCCAGTGCTACACTTCAGAAAGTGTGACCCAGATTGAAGGTGTGCCTTCCAGAATCAAGGTCTAGACTAAAGGCATATGTCATCCAGCCTCCTCCTTTAAGACTGCACTTCTTCCAACAAGGCATACCTGCTAATAGTGCCACTCCCTATGAGAGTATGGCACCAGTTACATTCCAACTACCACAGGCTCTATCTCAAACAAACAAAAAGACTCATCTTTTTATTGGTTTTAATTATATATGTGTGTTGGGAGCTGCGTGAGTGCCGCGCCTTAAAGATGGCGCTGGCTTCCGCCTTCCGCCACCCCGACGGCGAGCGCTCCTCCGACAAACAACTCCAAATATGGTTTGTGCGGAGCTGACTCGCTTGCTTCCGTTTGCGTGGCCCTATGGTAGAGGCCCACGTGGCAGTAGCTGAGTGGTGAACCTGGGGTTTAAAGCT
>PVIH01014196.1:0-54900 GCA_004025045.1 Sigmodon hispidus | reverse complement strand
CTTTTTTTTCCATATTACATTTTTCCCTCTGCAACCCAAATTTCTTCCAACATTTTCCCCCACATACTCTCCCTCCTTCCTTCTGCCTTGTTGGCCTGCAAGCAGAAGACCCAGTGACTATAGCTTTGCAGACAGGTCACACACTCCTGCTAGAGGGGCCCAGCTTTCAGTTCCTGGGACCTGTACACTGAGCAGCAGACTCAGGAACTCAGACACCACCCAGCTGCTGCTCAGCCTTTGCTCTGTCAGGGCCAGCTCTGTCCCAGGTCTCTAAATCACTTGCAGCTCCCTTCCCAATTCCAGCTCTTGATCTCAGCCCCTCCTGGAGAAGTGACAGTAGTGTCTCTTCTAAGCCCTTATGGGTGGAAAGCAACCCATCTGCTGACTACTGCTGAGGCTTCAGTGGAAGACAGTGGGAATCAGAATGTCCAGAGTTACAAAACCTGGCCACAGAAGATTGCTTCACAGATGGAACACTTCATCATTCCAGCCCTTTTGACCTAGAGAATCAAGTTAGCAGCTTGAGTGTTAGCTTAGGTCAGCCTGGGTCTAAACTTCCATGGACCAAGTTCATTCCCTGAGAAAGGATTGAACTAGCACAGCTAAGTATGCTGAGTGTGAGTTGAGGGTGACAGTTGCTTTTTCCTGAATTCTACCATTTCTTAGATCCTCGTATTCCTGGCAATGACCTGGACTGAGAACCCAGTGCTTTTTCCAGCCTGGCAAATGCAATGTGCCTGCTCATCCTTGCACTTCCTTCTGTAGCCTCTAGAGGGAGATGTCCACAGCCAAGACTTTTTCCCTACTATGCAAGACTTCCACCACTCATATTAAGCAGCAAGCACTCTTTGGGTTCCAGTGGACAGGGTGATGAACAGAGAAGCTGCTCTGAAGCCTCTGCTTTCCCCACAGAACCCCCCCAAAAGCAAACAAACAGATACAGGCTCGGAACAGGGCTTCCCTGTGGCCATCCTTGCATCTGATTCAGAGGTTTGGGCAAGAAGGGCAGGTTGGAAGGACTCTGGCCAAGGAGTTACTTAGACTGGATGGGCTCTGGGGCTCAGGAAGCTTCGATTCTTAGAATTGAAGAGTCCAAATTGGGCTCTTTCAGGACAGCCATAGAGGAGAACTATAATATCAGGGGTCTGTCTCCCTTGCAGATTTTGATTATTCCAAATTTGGTCCTGTACCCATACATAGTAATGGGGGACCAAGGTGCCATGTGAGAAGGAGGGTTTTCCCAAGGTGACAGAGATAGTATGAGGATCCATTTTCCTCCCTCATAGACTTCTCTCAGTCTTCTCTGAGACTGCCCCCCCAAGCAGTGCCCACTTAAGAGATTAGCATTTGCTGCATTCATCCATCTTAGATATCAAGTTCCTGGTAGACTGGAACTTGGTGTCACTTTGTTGCTATCCTCACGAGCAAAGAAGAACTCATTCTCAGTTACATTCCAAGCCTCTGGTTCTGTCATAGCAGGTGGAGCCTTTGCCCCAAAACAACAAAGAAATACTTGGATTCAGTCCACAGCACTCCACAAACCAAGTGAAGCACTTAGAAAATGGAAGCAAGTGGAGCAGATGCTAACAGTCATCCTGGCTTACATAGTGTGTTTAAGGCTGGCCTGGGATAAATGAGTGGAGAAATGAATGAATGAGGAAATAAATAAATAATGTATTAATGAATGAAAGAAAAAACAAAATAATGCTAAATTAGACTTTGCCTCTTTCACTCCCACTTTACCTCTACTTGGCATCTGGCACCAACACCAACTTTGGAGCCCTTTCGGATCCCATATATCACCCCACTACCCAGACATGGAGAAGGCAACAAGTGTGTTCTATACTCTCACCTGAACCCTTGCCAGAGCAATCCAATAGTGCGCCAAGAGCTGAGGACCAGCTGCTGATTGGATAAGTCCATCTTTCCTCTTCCCAATATCCAATCCAGCTCTCTGCAAGATGCCAAGGAAAAAATGAGCTCTTCTTCCTGGGGTGGATGAATATGAGAATAGAAGCAGAACCAGAGCGGGGGGGGGCAGGATGGGGTGGCACCCAGGGAATATCTGAGCCACTGGGACAGATTTCCCTCCAAATCCATTTCCTCTGGGATTGCTACCTCCAGGTTAGAGCATCAAGGAGCCTGGACATGGTGAGAAGGAAGCTCCTTAGACAGACCACCTGACACACTTTCCTTTTCTCTCATGGTTTCTTCTCCCTGTATGTTTAGTACAATATGACCAAGTAGGACTAGGTTGTGTCCGGGGGCCAGAGAAGAAAATGAAAATGAAAATTTTTTGTGAGAGGTACCTCTTAGAGGTAATCAAGAATGCATGTGTGGAGGGGTATGTGAGTGTTATATGTGATCTCTGTATGTATGTGTGTGTGTCATATATGTAGTACTGAGTGAAGAATTTGTGATATATGTAGACTTGGGTTTGGTAGTTTGTGTATGTTTCTGATGTGTGTGTAGTGTTTGAGTGTGTACATGTGTGTAAATGGAGGGATATGTGAAGGGTGTGTAGTCTGGTATGTAAGTTTGTGACATATGTGGTATGTTGAGTGTGGTGTATTCATGGTGGGTGTGTGGGATAGGCGGTATATGTATATGTAGAGTGCAGGATTATTATGTAGTGTGTGGGATATGTGTATGTATGTGGTGTGTATATAGATATGTGTGGTCTGTGTGGTGTGTATATGTGTGATGTCTGTAGTGTGTATGTATGTGTGATATGTATATGGGGGAAAGAATATGTACATTTGTCTGTTGTGTGTGTATGGTTTGTATATACATATGGGTTGTGTGTGTGGTATGTGATGTGATGGGGTCTAGTGTGTGTGTATGGTATGTTTATGGGGGTATTATATGCATGTGTATATTTGTGTGGGGTACATGTTATATTGTGTGTATGATGCATGTGGCATGTATATGTGTGTGGTATGGAGTGTATGCATGCATGTGGTGTATATATAATGTGTGTATGTGGTATATGTTGTGTGTGTAGGTGTATGTGGGGATGTGTGTAATGTGAATGGGGGTATAGGTGTGTGTGTGTGTGTGTTTGTGGTGTAGGGGATTTTTGTTAAACTTTCTGAGTTATTTTTTGAGGCTGAGCAAGGCCTTGTGCAGCAAAAGGTTGCTCCTGTTCTCATCTCTGTTTTCTCAACATTGCACCAATGTCTGATGATTCCCTATGCCCTCGAGCATGTGGTAATATAGCTGGATTAGCGCTGTGCAGCAGCTCTCATTCTCTCCTCACTCTCCCCTGACTCCATTCTGATGCCTCTGATGAAACCAGACCTATAGTAGTCTAGAAAAACAAGATCTTTTCAGCTCCCTCATTGGCTTGTTGTTTCTGTCTGTCCAATCAGGGCAAACACTTCTTTCCCAGTGCTTGGCAGCTTTGAGAAGTCACAGTAGTAAGGAGGTAGGTAGGAAAGGAACTTACTACCCATTAATGCTTGCAGACTATCTGAATATAGGAAAGACTGCCCCCATATTCTTCATTCAGACAGGCTAGAGTGCCTCCTTCTATTGTTCTCTTTGCCCTTCTCAGCCTTACCTGCCCCCAAGAAACATGTACAGATCAGAACTTTACACCTAGGTTAGCAAGAAAGTAGAATTGTGATGTAAGGCTCCCTGTAGTAGGGCTTCTGGAGGAAATCATAAAGGACACTTACATGGAAGATCTCAGTTAAACTACTTGTTCCCTGGTGGCACAGACCAAGCCCCAAGAACAGTTATTTGGAAACTCACAAAGAGCCAGAAGTCATTTTCTCATCACGGTAGGATAGAAAAGGTCCTCTGACTAGAAATGTCTCAGTGGGGCATTTGGGATGCAAGAACATCCAGCAGCATTTTTAATGGGAATGAAAAATTCCAGATATGGCACATAGTATAACTTAAGAGTGCTTTGTCATGGGAAGGCCCACTTGCCCTGCTGTACTTTACAGATGGGGTGAGGTGGGAGTCACAGTCATGTGAGACTATTTAGGGAAGGGGAAGGGGAACAGAGGTGTAAGACTGCCTGCTCTTGGGTCTGGCCACATCTGGATGTAAGGTATGATGGGATCAAGTGGACCAAGTAAGTACCTAGAAAAAAGAGAAGGGTATATGGGGAAGCAGCTCGACCTGAGCAAGTGAGAATGTACAAGGACCTCACCTCTGTATGTTGTACTTTCTTAATGTCTTAATGAATATTTTTATGTGTATGTTTATGTATAGTCAAGTTTTTCTTTCCCACATGCCTGTAGTCCCAGCTCCCCAGGAGGCTGAGACACAATTTGTGTGTCTGTGTGTTTGTCACTTGTATATGTTTGCAGCTGTAGTTACAATGCATTTATGAGCCCACCAGTGTGTGTGTGTGTGTGTGTGTGTGTGTGTGATTATAGGATGAGTTCTCCTGTGCTGCAGCCACTTCCCAAATAACTACACAGAGGCTTAATATTAATTATAAATGCTTCGTCAATAGCTCAGGCTTATTACTAGCTAACTCTTGCACTTAAATTAACCCATGTTTCTTATCTATGCTGTGGCATGTGGCTTGTTAACTTTTCTCAGTACAGTGTGCCCATCTTGTTCTTTCTGCATCTGCCTGTGACTCTCTGACTCTACCTTTCTTTGTCCCAGCATCCTCTGTTTGATTGTCCTGTCTAACATTATTCTATGTTGCTATTGGCCAATCAGCTTGTTTATTAAACCAATCATAGTTACATATATTCACACAGTATACAGAAGGATTATTCCATAGTAGGTAATAAGAATCAAACCCAGGTCCAAGACCAGGGCACCTAATCCCTGATCCATCCAGCAGTAGCCATCAGATGAGCTTTAGTAGAAATATGCTAATAGTTTCAACAGTTAGGCTAGTCTAGCCTGAGGGACTGTGCAGTTGGCTCCAGTCTGAAGCTTCTCTCCTCCCTTCAGCAAGGAGAGTTGACATAGAGGTTTAGTGTCTAGCGTTGAATGAAGAAGTAGAGATGTCTAGCAGTGGATGTACCTAGGTCACCTGGATCTTACCACTTTGCCCCAGGAAATTTAAAACCCTCAAATCTAGGCATAACAGGGCTGGTCTGTGAAGTACCCACTGGGGGCTCACTTCAGCTTACTTTGCTCACAGTGATGTGAGGTTCAAAATATGTTTCCTGTTCATGGGTTGAAGATGGGCTTTCAGGCATCCATGACCACCCCCATCTCTGTGGTGATATGTTACATAAGCAATAAAACGTGGAATATGAAGGGATCAACCCACAGTCAAAAACTAGGCAGAGGTAGCTCTGGGAGTTCCAGGGATAACAGAGCAGTGTTAATTCACATAGCTTCAGGAGTTCTGGATCTCTGTGAGTACAAGGCCAAACAGCTGGGCTTCAATGGCACACACCTTTAATCCCAGTACAGAGAAAGCCCCAGAATGGTGACCTACACCTTTAATCCCGTAACTCCAGAGACAGAGATCTTTCTGTGTTTCTATGAGTTCAAGGCTAACTACTAAATAGTAGTAGCTCACATCTTTAATCTTAACCTGGATGGGATACAGCTGGGCCAAGAGAGTATTTAAGGCAGGCAGAGGAAAACAGCAGCAATTAGAAGTGACCAGGAGTGAGGCTGAGGAAGCTGGAAGAAGACAGCTGGATGAGATTTGACTGTGGTGCTTCCTCTCTCTGATATTTCAACCTTCCCCCAATATATCTGGCTCTGTGTTTCTTTCATTACAACCAGAATTCTTGCAGCACCTCTCTCTCTCTGTCTCTGTCTCTCTGTCTCTCTCTTTCTGTCTCTCTGAAGGTGGTTATATGGTTCACAGAGTCACTATGATGCACATCACTCTTGTACGTACTCTCCCAGAACTCTCTGTCCTCATGCCAGGTATTGCAGGAGGCTTGGAAGTAGCTGCGACCTAAAAGGATCCTTGAAGACAAACTTCGGGACTTCTCCCAAGGATAATTACTGTCCTAAAAGAGCTGAGAGAGCAACAGATGACACTTAACAACGTTGACACCTACAGATGTGTTCTTTTATAAGATGCCTCAGTGAACCTTCCCAGCAACAATACATATTCTCTTAAATGTAAACCTGATTTTGCAGTCTAGTGTAAGGAAGACACTGCACTAATGGAACAGAGTTGAATGCCAGAGGAAGAGCCTTTAAAGGGATATGCTTCAGTGAGGCACATTGATAAATGAGGTTTATATCCATATGCCAGTCAGAGGCCTGGCATTTTTCTCAGCTTTACTGCCCCTCTTCCCTTCTCAGCTGTGGCTAAAACCAAAGTCACTTCTGACCTTTTCCCCAGTCTACCTGCCTCCATCAGTACCTCATCAGGCCCCTAATCCCACTAGGCAGTATCAATACTTTATTCTCACACATCTACTCATGGTTCCCTGTGGTTTCTAAGATGGGAAACAAACTTTTTGTCTCCTGACATGGCTTTTTCCTTCAGTCTACTTTAGCCGTGATCTTTTTCTTTACTGTTTCTCAATACGATAGTTCAAAATAACCCAGGCTGGCCTTGAACTTGCTGAGTAGCTGAGGGTCACCTCAACTGCTAATCATCTCACCCCTACCTTCAAGTGCTGGATCACAGTCATATACCACCATGCCTAGCTATACACCACAATATGTGTTTTCTTTCTTTTTTAAAAACTAGTTTTCATGTAGTGTTTCTTGTATCCCAGGCTAAATTTAAACTTGCTGTGTGGCCAAGGATGACACTTGCATTTCTGATTCTCCTGTGCTAAGAGTGCAGTTATGTGGTGATGAGGATGGAAACCTGGGCTTTGTGAGTGTTTAACAAGCACTGATATAACTGAGCTACATTCACAGGCCCATTAAGGTTTACTGTCTTACTGAAAAAGGAATTGGGCTTCTGATATGGATTCAGACTCAAGGGAAAGCAACTGGTGAAGGAGCCCCAGCCTTGGTTCTCCTAGCACATATCCTTGCTCTTTGCTTCTGGCATTCTGTACATATATAAAAAATGGCTTATTTGGTTCTGATGAGTTACGAAACTTCTAGGCAACATGGCAATTGATGCTATCAAGGAGAAACTGACAAGTTCTGAGTTTAGTACTGGCCTCAGATGGATGTGACTGCTAATACTGGGAATGAACTCTACCCCTTTGCCTAGTTCCATTTGGAAACCAATGGCCACAGTCCCTGGGGTCTTTAAAAGGAGATACATATTACTTGAGACAGCAAAAATAGTCTAATATAATTTGAGGGACCAACAAGTGGGCATTTGCTTTCAGGCAAAGAGCTGAGGGACAGTCCAAGTTTTTCACATTCTGTGGCATCAAAAGACACCCAGGGACCAAGGGCTCAGGCTTCATTGTTCTGCCTACAGGCACTCACTGTACCCATGCATTCTGGCTCATGGAGTCACTCTACATCCTGCTAAGATGTAGACAATTGGGTTTGTGCAATCATAAGAGCATCATAACTCTGATGTGGCAGCTTCAATGCCATGATGAGGTGTCATTCCTGGCATGCAAAAGATTCAGCCTGCCTGGAGTGTACTTGGTACAGTTTATGGGAGAGCAGGCTCTTGCTGACATGACTAATTTAGTCTGGTCTTTGCTCTTTTCCTTTCCCCTTTTATAGTGCCCCTGACTTCCATGGAAACATGTCCAGGTCCTGCCAGCTGGCACCATTATTGAGCTAGTCAAAGCCTAGCAAGGACCCACAGGGTGGCAGAGCCCAGGAAAGAAGTAACAGCCAGGGCCTTGCTATGTCATGGCCACACCTCTGAACTTCCCAGACTCTCTTTAGGTCCAAAGGATCAGCTATGGTTATTTGGGACAACATCTAAACCCACAGTCTTAGCCATTCCTCATCCTCAGCTTTGGGTCTGTCAGCCTGGAGAGTAGACCCAAACCTGATGAAAAGGAATGGGCCACTCTGTGCAAGCCAGTGAGGAGGTAAAGAGGGAGAACAGAGTACAAGGAACCTGTTGGCCCTGACCAGATTGTCTTCCTTATCTGTTGCTGAGTCTACTCCTTAGCACTAGGTCTCTGTGAGGAAACAGGATGAAGAGCCAATCCCAAATAGATCTTCAAATACCCACTTTTCCCTCTGCTGATTAGAGAACACTATCTTTCATCCAGCAAACAGCTTGAGAGTTACCATGATTTGGCTTATATCCTGATGCCTATTGATATTTCCTGACATTACAGCAGTTCAGAAAGGTAGAGAGAATTTTCATTGTCATCTTACATATGTCAAAACTGAGACATCCCATAGAGATTAACCAATTTGCTCAAGATCTTACAGCTACTTGGGTGTAAGAAAGATGGTCCAGTTCTAAAGCAGCTGACTCTCTAAGCCCTTGCCCTACCCAAGGCACATGCCTACCCACAAAGGTATTTTGCCTGAGATGTGCTCCAATTCTACCCTCTCAATTCTGCAACACTGGCTTAGTTCCATAGTAGTCTCCATGACACTATCAGAGCTTCCTTGCTTCCAGATCTCTTCCCCAGAGTCTTTCCATTAGCACTTTCTGTGGTATGCCCTTAAGAATGGACTAGAACAGACAATTCCTGATAGCCCATAAGTTCCATATTTTCCAGGTAAGCAGCCATGGGTATGTGGGTAGGTATGGTATTCAGCGGTAGAATGTGTGCTTATTCCCTGGCCTCTGTTGTCATTCACAACCCCACTGACTCTTGTCATTCCTGTTATGTGATGGGAAATCTGCATGATCTTGGTGTTCTAGGACTACAAAGGGCCTCTATGAGTTCATTTTCTGTTATTATGATGTAATACCTGAGGTTTGGTGCTTTAGAGAGGAAAGATATTCAGTTCTGGAGACTAGGGGCATAGTTTTGGCAGCAGTTTAGCTCAGGTGAGAATCTCATGACTAGGGGTACTACAGTGGCAGGTAGGAGAACCTGTGTGTCAGAGAGACAACTTATATGGTGAAATGAGAAGCCAGGGAGAAACCAGAGCTGGAATAGATTTGCTTTTGAGTAACAAACACTCATGAGAACTAACCAGGTTCTCCCAAAACATCAGTTCTATCATACAACAGTTCTCCCAATGATCTAATTACCTTTCATCACACCTGGGGAATGGGAGTGTGTATGGGTGTGAATGTGTGGTTATAAAGGCATGAGTATGGATTACATGCATGTACATGTTTATATGCACATGTGGAAGTTGGAGGTCAATGTCATGTCTTTATTCACGGTTTGTGTACTTTATGAACTAGGATATGTCAGTAAATCTAGACTTCACCAATTTGTCTATACTGGTTGGCCAGCAAACCTCAGGGATCCTGCTGTCTTTGCCTTTGCAGTGCCTAGCACTGACTGAGCCATTTCCCTATCCTTCAAATTTCACTTCTTGGAAGTCCTACTACCTCTTAATATTGCCATATGGGAACCAAGCTTCCAACACAAGACTCCTTAGGGGGCAAACCACATCCAAACTCTAGAGATGACCCACAGGCCATTACAATTTCATGTATTGAGAAATCTGTGTTTGTCTTTGTCCCCAGGAACTCACTGAATCCACTAGCAACGGAATTGAAAAATAAACGTCATGAGTTTCTCAGCATTAGAAGGTAATGGAAAGGATGAGCCTGGGCTACATGTCTGCCTGAATTATCTCAGGCAAACCTCTAGGGGGACATGAACATTGCCTGGACAGCTGATGGATGACGTCATAATGGGAGGGCTGGCAAGGGCCTTGGGACTAGGGGCTGGGTTTCCCCCTTTAAGGCTCTTAGGCTTGCCCCTGCCAGGGAAACCTTTGTCATCCAGTGAAGAGGAGCGCAATAATGTCCTAAAGCAAATGAAAGTACGAACTACACTGAAGGGTGACAAGAGCTGGATCATCAAGCATGAAGACTCAGAGGACCGTACTAAGTAAGTCCAGGAGGCAAGGCCAGAAGGGAAGGCGGCAAACAACATTAGGGTTGGGGGCATGGGATCCAACCCTAGCTGGGGATGCTGAGGACATTCTACCATTTATAGCTAGCTAAGGCTATGTGTCCACTGACAGGCAGGTGAGGGTAAAACTTGAACACAGATGGGACAGTTTTAGGTACTGAGGCATGTGGTAACATACCTGTAAAGTGGGTCAGCAGAGGAGAAAGTAAGATGCAGTGATGATGCATACAGGCCGACTTGGGGATGGAGCCACAGGGTAGCAGGTGTCAAGGAGCATGGCAGCCACTGTGTTCAGGTCCTGTGTTTCCACAGAGCACTTCCCTCACAACAAAGCCATGCTACATCTTCCTCATCAGTTGAAGAAGTGTCAAATGCCAGGTAAGGGGTGGTATCTAGCTGACTTTACTTTCTTTTAAAAAGGTTTTTTTTTTTCATATCTACCACTGCTACCCTTCCCTCCCCTCTTTCTGCTCCTCCCTCAGAGTCCTCCCACCCCATCCCCCCATCCATTCCCCAAGGAAGGCAAGGAATCCCAAGGTGAGTCAGTTTGGTCTAGCATTTCCAGTTGAGGTAGGTCCAAGTCCTTCCCCCTAGTATCAAGGTTGAGTAAGGTGTTCCTCTGTAATGAATAGGCTCCAAGAAGTCAGTTCATGCACCAGGAATATTCTGGTCCTAGCTGACTCTTAAATGCACCCCAGAGACTCTTGCAACAAGGAGGGGGTTGACATCACAGGGAACACATAGGGGAACGTGAATTGAGTCATTTGAAATGCATAGAAAAGATAGGCTCTTTGGGATTCCCTTTTAGTGTTTCTGTAACTTGACCATCTCTAAGAAGTTGCACCCTGCTTAGAAACAGGGTCTGTAGAAATAAATGCTAGTTCTATGTGGTACCCATAGACCTAACCCTGTGGTTCCATGCCAGAGCTCTCATACTGCTGAATAGGACTATCTGCTGAGTCCTGCCCTCTTGCCAACTCCTTGACAGGATTATCATTGCCTTCTCTGAGCCCAAGATTACCCACTCTCTCATGACTTCTAGCATGCTCTACCTCATGCCCCCAAGTCTTCTGAATCCAAACTGTTGACAAATGGCAAGCCCCAGTTCCCAGAAACTAATGTTTACCAGCCATTGACCAACACTGAGGCATACCTTCTGGTTTGACACTTCCCTCACCACTTGGGATGTGAGTGCCCTAGGGACCAGAAGAGGAAACATTCTAGAAGAGTGGTAAGGGAAGGCCATAGGGCTTTACCTTCCATTCACTTCAGCCCCAGATTGAGGTCAGCCTGGGCTCTGACCAAGGGGCACCCAGTCTGATCTAGGGAAGAACAGGAAGAGCTCTCCTTCAAGTGCCCTGCTGCCTGGAAGAGCAGAAACTTCTAGAACTTTGCAGTAAATGTTAAACTATAGAGGAAGCCTGCCTGGCACCCTACTGTAAGTCAGGGCTATGCTGGACAAGGCTGTGGAGGAGTCAGCCATGGCAATGTTCCTGGGAAAGACTGAAGGAGAGATAGGTTGGGCAAAGTAGGCATGTGGCCACTATACTGGGACATCCATCAGCTGTAGTTGGGAAGAGAATGAGCACTGCAGTGAGACCATTGTTCCCTTCATGTCTTCTTTTCTTCTGGCAGGTCTCCAAACCCAAAGGCCCAAGCTGGTTACATCATCCGGTAAGTGACCTCAAGACTATACTTGCATCCTCATTCCACTAGGGCCACACCCAGACTACTCAATACCTTCTGATGTCTCTTGCAGGGGAGTGTTCACCAGAACAATAGACAGCTCGTCTCACTCCCAACAGCACCTCTCTAAGACCAATGGATCTCCAAGAAGGTATATCTTTGGTGTGATGGCCAGATAGTCAATAGGAAGGTGGGAGAGCCTTGTCCAGAGCCAAGTCCAAGAGACAGCTAGCAAGGGAATAAAAGAATGCCCTGCCTGGGTCTGGCCGCAGGTCAGGGGTAAGGGCTGGGAGGAGAGCTCTAAGACAGAGATGTGGATTGTGCCTACACTTCCTAGTGCCCTTTTTTTACTTACCCTTTGTCCCCTTGGGCTCACAGCTGGTACTATGTACTTGCTGAGGGTATTGAAGCCAGGTGCTTTGTTCACCTTCCTAATATGCCAAGGCAGCACGTAAACGTAAACATCTTGGTTTCTGTCATAACTGGGGCTCCATTGAAGAAGATACAAATGAGAGTCTGGTGGGCTGTTCCCTTGTAACTTAGCTGGGTCTGCCCTGCTCAAAATGTCTGGCAGGGCTGACAAGGAAGAAGTCTCCTAATGGCCTGTGGCCTGTTTTTCCTGGGCTCTGTGGGTAAACTTAGAGGCAAGAAGAGACTTGTGGTTGGGCAGATTGAAATATCTTGTTCTTCTAGTGTTTCTGGAATGCTGGGGACAGCTAATTCTGGTCCTCCTCATCACTGCTCTGGCTATAAGATGACTACAGAAGATTATAAGAAGCTGTGAGTATACAGTGGACCTATTGAGGGCAAGTGGACACTTACCTCTAAGCTAGTCAATTACCTGGGGAAAGATAGTTCAATTGCCTTGACAACCCCTGACACTTTTAGCTGTGGCCTGGAGCAGAAGGTAAAAAAGTTCTATCCCCATACTGTGATGGTGTCAATCCTCTGAACAAACAGAAAGGAAGGGCAGTGTGCAACAAGGTTCTAAATGGGGGCTGGCCACACTCCATTCAGGGTCCGGAGACCCCAAAGCTATGCCTCTAGGTTTCCCTCAATAATGCCTGAATCCAACTACACTGAATGGCCATACCTTGTATGAGGCCAAGCAAAGACTCTAGGAAGCATCTGGAAGGAGCACATGGGTCTAGAGAATGGACAATGAGCCATGGCCATAGTGACTGCTGCTCACTGTTTGTATTCCCTAGATATATCCCTGTAGCCTTTGGGTCCCAGGTTCTCAGGCTGAGCTGAGTTCAGCTGATCCATGCTTGTGGGCTTGATGTTTCTTATGTTGTCACTGTCCCCATGGACTATTTGTGCGGCCACTCTGTGTCCAAAGTGGATCTTCCCTGGAGGTTCCTTCCGAGGGCCCCTGGCCAGGGAGGGGAGCTCTAGACGAATGTCTGGATTGGGCCAGCACGTTCCAGGACTCCATATCTCTATACAGCTTATTCCTTACCCCATCGTCCTGTTTTATGGACCAGTTAGCAGATATTTCTAGGGAAGTAGTAAGGCCATCGAGGGACAGAGCAGGAGAAAGGGGTGCTGGATTTTAAGGAGGAACAAGTGGGAGGTAAGGCCCAAGGTTGCAATAGCATTGTGTGTTAGTGGCATTGGCATTCAAGAAGCCAAGATGCTAAAGAAAACAGCCTGTAATGGACATGGAAGAGGAGGAGGAGGAGGAAGAAGAAGAAAAAGAAGAAGGAGAAGAGCCATACCTGCCTGCTTCTCTCCCCCACAGGGCACCATTCAACATCAGGCACAGCTCTATGTCAGGGACTGAAGAGGAGGAGGTGCCCTTCACCTCAGAGGAACAGAAACAGAGGTAATGGTGTCCATTTAGGCATATCTATGAGGAGGGCAGGGGATAGAGTCTTCACAGACTGCTGAAAAAATTATACCAGCCAGGGTACAAAATGCATAGCACTAAGCCATGAGGACTTGCAATGGTGTCCAAAAATTTATAAACTACCTCTCAGTGCTGGCCCACCTCAGGACACATCCTGAGAATCTTGTAGAGGTAGAATCTGGGAAACACAAATACATGGAAAAGGCTCATGAAGAGATTCAAGATGTCCCAGGGAACTTGAATAATATTCAAGGCCTGGGAAAGGCCACCTGCACTCTGCTTTCTCTGGGTGTGTTGTGTTTGAAGTGTTCTATGGGTGCAGGAATGGTCTTCAGAGTTTCAAATGCCCATTGCTTACAAAGAAGGAGCTCAACTAATGGCCAGCATCTGCCAACCCCTATGTGGTTTATGAAGCATAGTGACAGTTCCTGAAGGCCCTGGAAAGCTGGAAGTTCTGTGCAAAAAGACCACAGGTGCTTGAGGCCTGAAATCTGAATAGTGCATGGGTAGAGAAGCTCTGGAAGTGCCTCACATTGTCATTCCGTCACCTGCACTTAGGCAAATCACCAGAGCAGTGGCCAGGGTCAGTCACTCATGAAGTGTATCAGCACCTGCTTAAATGGTTGGGAGGGTAATGTGAGAATGTCAGCATTCATGGCAGGAGATGGACACACGCTACTTCAGTAAGGCTCCTTCCTTCAGTGTTCAGGGTTCCACAGAACAGTTCTTAAAGCAGTACTATCCTAGCTAACCCTCCTCAACTCCTTGGGGGTACTCTTGAGTCAGCCAGTGAATATTTCAGGCTAGGCTTCTAGAGTGGCTGGTTTGACAACCATCAGATGTTCTCACCTTGTACTACCCCAGGTCACAAGCTGCAAGTGGTGTTCTGAGGAGGACAGCCCCACGGGAGCACTCTTATGTTCTCTCAGCAGCTAAGAAGAGCACTAGGTGAGTTGTACAGGAATGAGGCCCGGCAGGCTTGAACCTGCTTTGGCCACTACTGACTTCATGATCTGGAGTTCTTCTCCTCTGCTTGGGGCTTCAGCTTTCCTTGCCCTTCTTGGGGGTCTCAGGTATACTTAGAAGAAAAATAGGAAGTACTAGGAATACGAGGGTCTCTAAAATGGCACCTGTCCTTGACCTTTTTCTAACATGTCTCCATTCTGCTTCCATTCTAGCAGTTCAGCCCAGGAACATCAGACCCCATTCATTGAAAAAAAGTAAGTATCACCCAGGGAAGCCTCAGGAGCCAGATGCTATTCAGGCAGCAAGCCTCCTGTTACTAGGGATGTAAGGAAAATGAAGGTTGCTCTCTCTGAGCAAAGAGAGCTGTCCTCTCCCAACCATATCAAGAGTCCTCTTGTGTTTGCTCTGCTATGTGCTCTTCAGTCACCCAGTATCAGGACCAGAACCACCAAGAGAAACTCCATGAGGGCTGACTGTGATGTTACTGATTGGTCCTATAGGGCAAACAAGGTCAAAAGGGGCATGATCCATATGTCAGGAGTCTAGTTGAGTGAGGCAAGGGTCTATTACTTGACCACAGGTCAATTTCTCTAGGAGAAAAATGTTGGATAGAAGATAGAGAAGAAGCTTGTGTGAAGGTGAGTTAGGGACTGGGACCTTTGGTTGAGTGGACATCAGAGGCCTCCCACATAATAAGCTGGAGGTGGAAAGTCAATGAGGAACCAGCATTCCAAGTGTTTCAGGTCAAGTCATAGCCAGGGCAGTGGCCCAGAGTGGAGTGACAGTACAGTGAACACTGAGGGCTGGGAGGCAGCACAGACAGAGCAACAGCTGTTACTGATGCCTTAAAACCCCAGAAATAGAGGTCAGAAATCTGAAATTGAGGTGCTGGCAAGTTGTATTTGCCTCACTAGTGCAGCATCCTCATTCACATCTACATACATTTATGTCTGTGTCCAGATTTCCTTACTCTCAAAAGGACATTGCCATTGGATTCAGGACTCACCCTAATTTAGCAGGACGTCATCTTATCGTGTTTATATCTCCTAAGAACCTATTTCCACATGAAGTTACCTGAGTTCCAGGGTCTACTCCAAAGGCAATGTCCTCCTACCTACTCACCCTGAGCTGGAGTGGCCAAGGCTTTAGTCATCCACCTCATCAGGACACTGGTGAAAGCACATCTTTCAAATGCACAAAGATAGCTGAGAAGAGCACAGGTGCCACTTTTCTTGCCCGCAGGGTTGATGTGGTGGATGAGGTCATGCCTCCTGAGAAAAAACAGGAGCCTCCTACTCTGGCAAGACCTGTTTCTGGCTTTAGCAGGTAATCAGTCACTCACCTTAGGCTGTGAGAGAGTGTCCACTGCAGAAGTTTCACCCCAGTTTTAAGCTTGTTCCTGGTAATTCTCTAACTTGGCAAAGTGTACCCTACCTAGAAGACAGAGCTGTTGTCTCCAGCATTTCGCATATCTGCCTTCTTTGTCAGTCCAGCTGTAGACAGAACAAAAGGGTCTCAAGGAATTTGAATTGAGTGCATGTCAAATGTGCACAACCCCTCTGAAAGCCAGGAACCCAGGTAGGTATCAAAAACCAGCTCTGGGTGGGGTGATGGTGGCACAGGCCTTTAATTCCAGCATTGAGGGGGAAGAAGCAGGTGGATCTTTTGAGTTTAAGGCCAGCCTGGTCTACAGAGTCAGTCCCAGGACAGCCACAGATACTACATACAGAAACCCTGTCTTGAAAAACAAAAACTAACTAACAAGAACCAACTCTGGGCTATGAGCTGGTAACATAGTTTCCCACTGGCCTGGCAATCTGGGTTTGACAACCAAGGATGGTTTAGCAGTGTGGTGACAGTGCAGGGCCATCTTTGTTCAGCTATTTCAGTCCAGGTGGGGATGTGCTTTGCCCTGATTCCCAAACCCTGAGCATCCCAGCAGCTATTGGCACTCCCCTCTTCTTTGCAGATGCCAAGCCCTCAGTGCATCCTTGTCCTTTGCACTGAATGGTTCTGAATGTGGCAGGGGGCAGAGCTTTCCTGTTGCTGTTGCTTTCAGCCTGGTTGAGTCTTCAGTTAAGGTCATAGTCTTCTAAGGGCTGAAGCCAGAAAGGGAAGAGGATCTATTCTTGTAAGTCAGTTCTAGAGTCTCCACTATCCACTCAGGGTAGAGAATAAGGGACAGAGTTAAGCAACCAGATTTAGCCTTTCATGGGCTGTAACCAAGGTTGGGGACTGCCTAATCCCCTGCTTTCAAGCTGCTGCCTCCCATGCCATAGTTGCTTTTCTAAAATGTCAGCCACCCTAACCAACCCTCACCTCCACTTCAAGCCCATTTCACAGCTTTCCCTTACTAGACACATCTGTGCGAATGAATGCCCATCTACAAGTTCCTTTATTTTCTGAGACTGCCATAGAATCAGCTCTGAGCCGGTAACTGGTGTACAGGTCAGTGGCCTGAGCTTAGCTGTAGTCAAAAGTTTCTTTGTCCCACCCGGCCAGTCCCACAGGTGCTTGGTCTTAATCACCTAAAGGTTTATATTAATTATAAGTTTGTTGGTCTATGACTCACAGTTCTTACTTTGCTAAGTCTCATACTTTAAATTAACACATATTTCTATTTATGTTTAGCCACATGACTTGGTACCTTTTTCCCAGTGCAGCATTCTCATCCCACTTCCTCTGTGTCTTGCTGTTGTCTCTGTTACACTCTTCCTCTCCCAGAATTCTCCTAGTCTGCTTGCCCTGCCTATACTTCCTATCTAGCTACTTGACCAAATCAGCATTTTATTAAACCAATAGGAGTGACAAATATTGACAGTGTACAGGCGCATAGTCCTACAGCACTTAGTTACAGTACCAAGAAGTCTCAAGAACAAAGAGCAGATGAGGGCAAGGACGGGGAGGAAGATGGGTCTGGGTATCCCAATGTAGGGAAGTACCAGATGGACTATGCTCTTGGATGCTGACACAGAAGGAAAGAGGAAACTTCTCTCCCAGAAATTTTCCAGTCTCTCCTTTGGCCCACAGCTTGAAAACTGAGGAGATCATCCATTTGCAGATCACAACCCCCAGAGCAGGACTCCACCTGGTGGCCCCAGACCTGGAAGCCTTGAGGTACTGGGGTCTCATTGCTGTCCCACTCCCTTTGCACCTTTCTCAGGATGAGCAGAGAGGCAGCAAACTAGCTGTACCACTACGGGATGACTTATTGGTAGGATATGTGGCCAAACTGGGTTCTCCATCACTGCCTTAATATTTTATTGAGCAATAATTATGTAATGAGTATTTGGTTTTTGTGAGCCCAAATACCTGGCCCTGGGATCCAATCATTACTGGGACTCCCTGGGACAGAATTATTGACTCTGATGAAGGAGACAGATGCTAATATGGACAAGATCAACCTACAATGCTGACCATAGCATGTACCTCAATGTCCTCAGAAAGTGACAGGACTGGCCATCTGATCTGGGTGGAGGCACTGAGTCTGTGCAGCCCTTTATTAAAGCCAGGGTTTTAATTGTCTTGTTTATAGGAGAAGGTATTGGGGTGGGGTTTTGTGTCTGCCTCCATGGCTCAAAATTCTACAGTGCCCTGTGTGTGGGATGAGGATGGATGAAAGGGCCACATCTATCAGGGAGGGAAAAGGTCCAAGTTCCTTTCATGAGAGAAGCAGTAGGATGGGCAGCCAAGAGATAGGCCATCAGGATCAAAGCCTGGGGAACAGAGCACCACTCAGGCCTTCTGGGTGTCAGCTGCCCTATCTGGAAAACAGGCGTAGATAAGAGGACAACCCAGAGTTTATCACCAATCACCTAACTCTCTGCCACCTTTCTTACTGACCCAATCTCCATTCTGTCTCCCACATATCTGCCTGGAGACATTGGGAGGTCATTAGCTGAAGGGTGACAGTTGATGGCATGAACGGAGTGTGAATAGCCTAGCAGGTGGTAGAGTATGTGGATTGGGGAGAACACTGGAGCATGAACGTTTAAAGACAGATAAGGTGGAAAAGATAAAAGGAGATTAGAAATATGTGTCTAGGGAGACAAAGGGTATGACAGGGTTGAAGGAAGAGAGGAGATAAGTCTGAGGGAGAGACGCCCTGGTGACTCAGAGTAATGATGACACTGACTCCTGGGCTTGATGACACGACTCCCTGATGATCTCAGGGTTGACTGAGGAATTAGGATTAGATGGAACTTGGATCACACCACTCAGGGAAAACAGACATGGATGTCAACTACCCATGTCCTGAAGCTGATGTGGAGAATTAATGTGTTGAAACTTAGAAGAATAAAGCCTGGCTTCTGGTCAACAACAGTGACTAATAATGAGGATTTGTGAATTGGCCAGCCCATCATTAGCAATTTGCAGCCCCTAAGAGACAGCTGGCATTTAAGGATGAGGTAAGCATCACAGTGTGGGTGGTTAAGGAGCAGTTAAGTCATTTCTTTTCTCTGCAGGTCTTCCCACAAAAACAATGAAATGTTTTGCTCTGAAGAATTCAAAAGAGATTCAGTTCATGAGGATACATTTAAGAATTGCAACACAGATTCTGAAAGGTAACTCACTGCAGGGAGTAGACTTTCCCTAGAATACAACTCTATGTGTATGTAACCAAAGGGCTTCCATGGGCCTGGATCCAAAGGCAGTAGCTGAAATACAGACCAGCACTATACTATTGCTGCATATTTAAAGAGAAAAAAGTAGAAGGAGAGAGGGGTGGGCCCTATAGAGAGCAAAACTGTAATATTTCCCTAGACATCAAATTGCAGAGGAGAACCAACTTTCAAAGCAGGCTGTCCCTCTCCCAGCCCTCAGTTACTCCCTGTCTTCTCATGTGTGAGCCCTGGACCACTAACTAGTGTGGACTGATCCTGGGAGTAAGGGAAGGGGCCTTAGATGAATGAGGAGATTTGTTTGTCTGCCCTTTCTGGCTTGCTTGCAGCCCCAAATCTCTTGTCTCTTGCTCTGTTGACCACTGGCCACCAATATGGGCACCACCCCCGGAGTTTTCAGCTCATTTTATTTCCATTCATGTTCCTAACCCACTAAATTTGAATGAAACAGAAATAATTGCTGAGAGCAACCACTTAGGCTTGGATTGATTCTGATCAAAGCAATTTTCTCCCAAGTCATGAGACATATTTTCAAGGTGTCTAAATTACACAAGGCTGTAGCAATGCTTCTCTTCCAGTATTAGATCAACTTCACAGTTGAATGATGACAGAGAAAAGAGGGTGAGATGCTAGGCTAGTGGGAGATAATTCTCTCAGAACCCTGGCGAGAGGCCAGGTTCAAGCAGCCAAACTTTTTGGGCTACTGGGATTGGGACTCCTCTCTACTACCCCTACATCCTTTGCTCTTGCACTTTCTACTTCTTGTTGTATTTACTTTCATTGCAGTCTAGCCCCTCCCACACCTCCATCATTGACTCTCAAATTCTTGGAGAGCAAATACAAGCCCCTAACGCACAGCTAAAGGTCCATCCCTCAGCAAGGACTGGCCTTGGTAGGATGAGTATGTAAGGAACGTAGAAGAAGCAAACTAATGAATGACCCAATAAAGGAAGAATCATCACCTTTTAATTTCATGACTGAGCTCAGAAGTCAAATTCATGGTCCCTTTGTCCCTTTTCAGAAGAAGAAGTAACCCCTAAATCTCTTTCTTGCCTCACACTTTTCCCTGGTCAAATGTTTAGAGAGTCAATAAAAGAGGTAGATCATTGAAACAAGCTAGGAGATAAGCATGTCCGGCTGAGTCAGGAACCACTCTTATCAGGTGATGTGAGGACTAACATGGTTCTACCATCTTCATGCAGTTCCAAACCAAACCAAAGTCATCCCTGGGGACAAAGGCTAGTTATGCAGATGTTGGTCTGTGGACAGCTGGAACTGCTGGTGGGCTGGTCCAACCCTGTGACCTGAAATCTACCTAGGAGGATGCTCTTCCAGCTGCTTTCCCAACTGTTTCTCTCATCAGGTTCATTTTCTCATTACCTTACCTAGTTGCAATGGATGTCTGGAACCAGATACAGTAGGCCCCACCTCTGAAATCTCTGTTTCTGAGCAGATCTAAGAAAGACCATTGGGCCAAGGACTCGGTTCTTTTTGTCATTAGTGTATCATTTTGCTGTCTTCAGGCATCAGAACAATCTTCCCCAAATAGATCAGGATGCATTCATTCCCTCTTTCAACTTGCCAATAACTAACCCTAACCCCACTTCATTGAAGTTAAGTCCAAACCCCTTTCCCTAGCTCAGATCGTTCTGCATGGCAGTGGGGACTCTTTCCCCTGTACCACAGTGGTGCTATTGGCTACTATAGAAGGCATC
Organism: Sigmodon hispidus; assembly: GCA_004025045.1. NCBI lineage: Eukaryota > Metazoa > Chordata > Mammalia > Rodentia > Cricetidae > Sigmodon > Sigmodon hispidus. The sequence continues at coordinate 34,172 of PVIH01014196.1, read as the reverse complement.
TGATTCAGTGTGATTGGACCTGGCTCTGGATAGCTTTCTCTCTCACTGTTCATTGGAGACCCTTCCTGTCTAAACTCCTTCAAAAATAAATTTATTTCCTTAAGAGTGAGGCTAATCCTCAAAGTCATCTGCAAAATAATATGAACAATCTTCTAGATTTGTAGAATGCTTAGTGCAGTCTATCACAGTCGTCTTACTTATACTAGTTTGACTTTGTATGTATGTGTGTATGCAAGTATATGTGTGTCTGTGTATATGGTCATGTGTGTGCATGTGTATCCAGACTAGAGATCAACTTCTGGTGTTGTTCCTTAGGCACCATAAACCTTGATTTTGAAGACAGGATCTCACACCAGGACCTGGAACTTACCAATTAGCAAGCCCCAGGGGTCTGACTGTGTTGACCTCCACTGTGCTGGGATAACAAATACACATCTGGATTTTTTTTTTTTTTGCATGTGAGCCCTGGGGATTGAAGCCAAGTCCTTGGCCCTTACAATAAAAAGTATCATCATTTAGGCCATCCTTCCCACCCAATTGTTGCCTTTTGTTTGCTTGTTTGTTTTTAAGAAAATGGTTTACAATCCTTCCAGAGGGTAGGTTGACCCCCCCCAAAGCACTACTCTCCTTTTCCAGTCATTTGAATGAGATTAATACAGTAGTTGAATTTAGTTCTTACAGTTACACAACTGGCATAAACAGACTTGGAAGCAAACATAAAGGACTCTAAGACAGTATGTTATCCATATGAAAGACACAGGCTTGTGTAAGTGATGGGTGCCCTGTGGACATCAGTCTGCCAGAAAAAGAATAGGGCCTAACTATGGGAAGCCTAGGTAACAGAGTTCTATACCACTATCAACTCGGAAGTTACAGATGGATTGTGAAGGAGCTATATTTTTAATCAATGCCCATAGGGCTCAGCAGGAATGGAGAACATGTTAGCAGATGCTATTGCCCAAGTATTATTTGAAGTAGCTGGCTATGAATTGACAGTACTTATTATTATCATTCCTAATTTAGTAACTGATAGCCAAACACCCCAGAGCTCAGAGGCATCAAAACTGTGATTTGAATCCATGCTGTTCTAGATATCACACTGTTTGGGATTGAAAATGAGTCTTACTCCTCCAAGCATCTGTGTGAACAGTTCTTCATCGCCCATCATCTGCTAGGGATAGAGGCCAGCCACTTAGAAGAGGTTAAGACATGCAGCTACCAAATGGTAACCTCAGACTAGGTTTGGTCTTCTTCCACAGGCTGGATTCAGCTGCTATCTTCACCCCTTTTCTAGATGTTCAGGATGTGCAAGGTTCCAGCTCTCATTCCTGCAAGCCTGTACTAGTAAAGGTACAGCCAATACCTCAGCAACTGACCCTGTTATCAGAGCCCTCCCAGCTCATTCTCAGTTCCAGTAACCAAGGAGCCCCCCATCTTCAGGTCTTAACCCCATCAGATAATCATAGTGGACCAAAAAACTATGAGGGCCCTCACCTAGAACTGCATCCCCACCATACAAAGCACTATAAGAGGGACATATGATGAGTCTGTTGGCTCAGAAATTCCAGCAGCAACCTATATGGACCCACTTGGGGATACTATTGGAAACTTAGGAAAAGGGTCATCAGGAGATTGAGCACCTGTCTTTAGTGAACCTCTCCTGTATAGATAGGCAGGATTAGGGGAAGCAGATCTCAGGGATGGGCAGACAGCACTAGGAGGTTGAGTCTTAGAAAACACTTCTCTAGGAATGGCAATGACTTTAGTGGAACAAAAGACAAGACACTCTTTCTTTGCTGGCAAACTCAGTCCTTTCATTTCCTCTTTGAAGGCAACTGGCAAAGAGGAAGCCTTAGACCTGTCTCCTCTGTTCTGAGCCTTAGCAGACCTTTGCGCTTCCTTTCCTCATGCCTGGCACCATGATAATTTCTTTCCTGGATAACAAGAGGAACAATGGCACAGCAGAGCTGGGAAATGAAAAGGCAGACCCCAAGCGCATTAGCAGCTGGTGTTGGAAACCTAGGCAGCTTGGGCATCTACAGGCTTTGGCTATGAAGATGGAGCCAGCTCTGTCTGTGAGCTAGCCTGAAATATATGGAGAGGCAGAAGATCCAGCTGGAACTTTTTGGCCCCTGTCTGTGTCAGGAAGCTTTCCATTAAGTACCATTGTTTCCATTGAAGAAGCCTCTAATCAAGGAAGGTCACTTTCCTTCAAGCACTGGAGTGGTACTTTCCCTTTGCTCCACGCCACAGGCAAAGAAGATGTGATGCTGCTTTCAAGGAACATTTGTGCTTTGAATAACAAATCAGTACTACAGCAGAAGGGAGTCTTTGGGATAGCTTAGTGTAGACTGGTTCTGAAGTTATATATAATATTTATATGAGATGGCAACAATAAATATTATTAAAGGAGAGCAGTCACTGAATACTAGAGGGAAGATGCAGCTGTGCAGTTCCAAGCTACTTCACTGTGCAGGTCAGGTCCTCTGTTCAAAGACACGAGGCACAGAAGGGGCCTGATCAGTCATGCCCTGAATACTGGTGCCCCGAGGACATGGTGATTTCTGGATCCAAACTGTTAGATCGAGGTGTAATAATACTTGCTCTCCACTACAGATGAGTAAATGGAGAAGCAAACAGAAATGTTAAGTGACTTACCCAAAATCGAAACTGTAGTAGAGCTAAGTCCTAATAAACAGGCTTAAAGATAAACCTTAAGAGAAACTTCAGCAGGCTAATTGATGAAATATGTTTGTAGCCTAATTTCAGGACCAGAAATGTCACCTTCTAGCTGGTGTATTGATCTGGTGTTATCATTCACCAAGCCAAGAAAAATTTCTGATTACGCAATTTGACAGGGGAAAAAAACTTGGGTCCACTTATGTGATGAGCAGAACTAGGAATAAAGTCTATATCTGGCCAATTATAAAGCCCAGGTTCCAAGAGGTAGATTTCTTTGATGTTTGCCAGGTTGAAAAATCAATCCAAATATTCCTGATGACAAGGTTTTATAACTCTGTCTGTGCTTAAGAATCTCTTAGGGTTTTTTTTTTTCATTTAAAAAATTTAAATTTTATTTGCATGACTGTTTTCCCTGCATGTGTGTTTGCACACCACCTACATGCACTATCAGTGGAGGTTAGAAGAGGGTGATAGTTTGGGGCTGCATGTAGATGCTGGGACTTGACCTCAGGACCTCTGGAAGAGTAGACAGTTCTCTTAACTGCTAAACCATCTCTCCAGTCTCTTGCCTGGGAAAGTATTAATAACAAAACACTTTGTGAGATTTTTGTTTAATTTCCTGACCATATGTCTCCAGTATTTTTTTTAAGCTCTCCAATTTCCTTTCTTCTCCAGTACACACTTGGAACCAATGGAAGGGTAGCCGTTCCTAATCACGAGTTTGCCCTGCCCTCCCCCTTCTTATCTTTGTCATCTTGTAATAACCGGAGATATATTTAGATGCTATAAGCAAGGGTAGCTTATATTTGTAAAGGATAGGAATTATGGTTGCTGCTAAACAACCTATATTACAAGTGAAAATAGTGCCTAATTCTTCTCAACACAACTTTACCCAGTTAAAAATGTTAATAGTACTAAGGTTGATAAGCGCTCCTGTAGCACCATCTCTTCCGGTGCACGCACTGAAGATGTGAAAATGAGCCATAGGATCAATCAGACTGTCGCAGTCTGATACAGACCAGCAGATACAGAACGCATGCGCGTGTGCCTATTTCAGCGCATACTTTAGTGGCGCAGATCTACAATTTGGTGCACTGCTTGTAGCTGTACGCATGCGCATGATACACTGTGCGTCAGAGTTCAGGCCAGCGCTTGGGTATGATGAATACGCCTACTCGCGCAGCCATTTTCTGCAGCTCAGACTGTGGTGGCCACTGGGAAAGAGACAGTGCGAAAGGTGAAATGGCGGCTTCATAGATCGACGTCAAAAAGGCTTCGCCTGAGGCAATTCCCACGATAGCCACTAGATGGCACTGGAAGATCACAAATGATCCTGGTTGCGCCGGGTGTTCCTGTTGCCCATCCCCCTACCAATCTCGGGGACAGCTGGTTACAATGGCCAACTTGGTGGCCCTACCCGTGCAGTCTGCAGCGGCTACTGCAGGACTGCTGGACCTCAAGGGCTACCCAGCGCTGCATCCATGACTGACCTCCCCCTCAGCTGGGCCGGGAGTCAGCTGTGTGAATTCACAGTTCCCTGTATACTTTTGATAAACAAACTGAAGAACATGGGGTCAGAACCAGGCAAAACTGCCCAGGTCACAGAGTTAATTTGTCAGAAACTGTAGGGATTTTGTCCGATGTTTATTTGATTGTGCATAGTGGGCAAAATCCAAGTGCAAAGGTTGGATTTTGAATGTTTGATTTAAGCCCAAGATAACTCCATGGGACCTTTGACATTTTGTTCAATTCTTACACGAACAATAATGGAAATAGTTCCTACTACACAGAGTTTAAAGAGAGTTGAATGGGTTTACAAATGTAAACCACATGAGACATTGGGGGGGGGCACAAAATACTATCTAGACTAAGTTTTTTATACTTTGTATCCTACATGACAGGGTGAGTTTTAGACATATTCTCATTGCTAGCAATTGTTGTCAAGCAGTACTGTGTATGTGTAAAACGGGCAGTGTGTAGTTAGGTCAGAACTTGGCAGATTCTGCGCAGGCTTCTGAGAAGACAACAAATCTCATATCCATAGACTTCCCTCAGTGCTAATTTCTCTCTACCCACTTGACTTGAGAGTAACTCAGCAGGAAGTTAGGGCACCTCCTCCAGGATGTTAGATTGCACAGAAAGGCATCCTGTGAGTGTTTGACTTCTCTTTTTCATGACCTATAAAGTTTACAACTCCTGAAGTTGCAGGAACCCTGCTCCAAGGCTTAGTATGTACCTATATTGCTCTGGTCTCCAAGCTGCTTTTTGGAGGATCTTTGTTCTGTTCACTGATTGGGCCAAGACAACCTCTGCTTCTCCAGAGCATTCCTCCTCCCTGATAGGCTGGAGATGACAACTGATTTCTTTTCACTGCAAAGGGGCTTTAGCTTCCCCTTTCCTGAGGCTGAAGAATTACCTTAGTTTTGCAGTATAGTCCCTGAAAATCATGCTGGCACTCAATGTCTTTGTTACACCAGCTATGGTCTTGATTTCCATAAATGAGTTCCAGGGATGATAGTCCTGTTCTTACCTTGTGGGAAAGTTGAGTTCAGAGTGGAGGAATGCTTGAATGCCAGGGTAATAGTTATTTGAGCTTGTCTGTGTCCTTGGAGACAGGAATGGTGATGGGAGGGGTGTGCAAGACCACCTAACAGCATCTACTGTCTTTTCTGTAGTCCCACCATTGAGAGTTGAGTGCAGGTATGATGGTGAGGCCAATGCAAGAAAACTGAGGAAGACACTCCCTCCTTACTGACTTCAGCTGTAAAACATTACTGTGTTTGTGACATATGGAGGCAACCCTTTTCAGTGACAAGGGAGCAGCAGTACCTGGCTCTTCTCTTTAGATGACTGTCCCCATCCTGTGTCCATGGGAGATGAAAATCTGAGTGCCGTGGGTAGTCCCTTGGGCCTCTTTCTATATGACCTTGTTCTTCCTCAGCCTCTCAGCTGATTGTGAGATGAATGTAGCTCCCAAGACCATTGAGGCCGGTCAGGAGACAGATGAAGCTACAGAAGGTGGCCAGGGGGACCCAGCTGCAGCCCCTCAACACTCTGCAGATCCCAACACTCCAGAGCTGGAGAGCTGCCCCAGTGCTCCAATTGAACTCATCGAACTTGAGGTTTGTGCCAGCAGGTAAGATATTACACTGGCCTTCTGAAAGCTATGGCCAAGGTTTCTGTGAGGGCCACACCATAGGTGGGAGCTGCTTCTCTCACTCCAGGCCATTGTGTGGCATGTTGGCATAGCCACTGCTTCGGTTCTTTGAATGTGCCCAGGGTGTTGATAGCCTAGTCCTCAGGCAGTGTTGACAGCTTCCTAGGATTTAAGAAGCTAGGTTAGGGCTGTAATCAGTGAAAGAAGTCTGGCTGTTTCCCAGTGCATTGGGCAGGAGTGAAGTCTTGTGTCCCAGAGTGTACATGTGTGGGGGTCCTGGGGATGGTGAAGACTATATTTAGTTATACAGTGGTGATGTCAAAGTGAAATAGGCAACCATGGGGCGTTGAAAGCAATGTGCTTAAGAAAGCAAGAAAAAGAGTGAAGAGAAATGTTGGTCTTGGTGTTTCTCTGTACACTGATAGATGCTGTGGCTGTGAGAAGAGGTGACTGTGAAATATGAGCAGATTTTCAAGTTCCGGCCCTTGAGAAGGCCATTAGCTGGCCGGCCCACGCCATGTAGTTCCACTACAGTTCTGGGCATCCACACAGATCATTCCATGAAGAATGCTCATACTGTTTGATGATTCCTAGGGTACAAACAAAAGTATTTGCCAGTCCTGAGGAGCAAAGCAAAGGATTCCTCACAGAAGACAGAAATGTTGAGGAGAGTTGAGACTCTTTCTAACCAGAGAGGAAGACGTTACGGTTGAGCAGGGACATTGATTAAACAACTTTGTAGTGACTGTCACATCATATGGTTTCCTTCAAGGCTTCATGTCTGTGCACTTAGAGCTGTGAAACATGTAGCCTCGTATTTATAACACCCAAGGTATTGAACCAACCTATAGTTACAGAGAACAGGATAAAGAAAATGTGGTCTCTGTGAACAATGAAATTTGTTCTTAGCCATAAACACATTATGTCACTTGCAGGAAAATGGACATAACTGGAGGTCATCTTATTAAGCCAGTCCCAGAAAAACAAATAGTCATGTTTTCTCTTTTTTATGGTTCATAGATTTTTGTGTAAAAGGTACGTAAAAATCAGTGACATCAAGTAGACATGAAACTGTCTAGGGGAACAAAGGGAATTAGTGGTAGGGTGTGTACAATGAAAAGACAACAAAAATTTAAAATAAGTTTTCAAAAGTTCACTTTGGTGATGGATGGGCAGTAGTACTGTGGTTTTCTTTACAGGAAGAATGAGGTTGGAGCTGGGTTTGAAGGCTAAGGAGAATTTTCTACAATAGATGTGCTAGGTTGAGGAAACCAGAGGCCTGTCAAAGGGTAAGGGATATGGCGAATTAAAGTCAGGGTGACTACAGGGAATGAAAGCTAATTGGTGGCTCTCCAGGAAACACTGAGAAGGGGCTAGGCAAGCACTTGCTCCTGAGGACCCAAAGGCCAATCAACATGGTTTTCATGTAGGAGATAGCCTTGAGAAGAGAGTTGCAGGACTGAGGGCCAAGGAGATGCACAGCACATAAGGGAGGAGACCTGTACAGAGGTTGTGGTTTAGGCTGATGCTGAGCTGATGAGGTTACAGTTGCTGCTGGCTTTAATTAAAGGGAATAGTGATGGGGAGGTGACACCCAAGGATGCTACTAGACTCTTGACATGGGTTCCCCAGTGCCCTTAGGAAGTGACATTTAGATACCAGAGAGCCAGCAAAGGTAAGGCCTCTGCTTTTCTCAGCATAATATATACAATATTAATTCTTTCTCAGCACTCCAGTTGCTTGTGAAGAGAAGACTGAGGCCCCCAAGATCAGCAAGGCCTGGCAGAAGACACCTGAGGCCTCACGAGGTGGCCAAGGAGACCAAACTCTAGCTACTCAACAGCTTGGAGATACCAGCATCCCAGAGCCACAACGCAGTCCCAGCAGACCCAAACAGCAAATCAAACTGAATGATAGTACCAACAAGTAAGGTGTCTGGGGTCATAACCCAGGACAAACACATGCGCGCATAGCACAGGCTTATTTCCTTTTGCAGGAATGAGTAGTGGCTAGAAAGCAGCAAGAAGCAGATCAAACAAGAACTTGAAGTGCAGATCTCCTCTTGGAGTCACAGCATCCTATCTGATAGAACAAGCCTAGCACATAGCACCATATTGTCCAGCAGCCAGTTGAAGCCTAAAAACGTTGAGTTAGAGTTAAGAATATGGGGTATTTTTGCATTCATGTGGTTGTAAGGTCTCCGAAAGGTAAAGCCTGGTGTGAATGAGACTTCTTGCCATAATTAAAGGCTGCCAGTTGGATGAGTTCTCTCAGGGTGGCCAGTGAGGGACCAGTAAGTCTGTAGTTCTGACCTAGGAGTGTGTGCTGCTTTTGAAATATGTTGACAGCAGCAGTTTGAGGAAACAGGGATCAGAAGTTTTCTGTGAGAGGCAAAAGACCAAGGCAGAAGACCATAGGAAGTAAACAATGTTTCCTCTTTCTCTTTCTGTGAGCAGCAATTTAGGTCTCCCGGAATGGGAGCTTTCTGACTCCTGGCTTATACAATATTTTTTTTCACATTGGAAAAAAAAAATCTTAATTTTACAAAGTATAGTCTTTATCCTGAAATATTCTATAAGCTCTCATTACAATGTCATAGAGAACAGGAGAAAATGGCTTCTGCCTATTCCTACAAGGTCACTTTCATTTCCATTTCTGTTATGGAACTTGCTGAGCTTCACCTTTATCCATTGTGGGTTCCTTGGAAGCTGCCAGTGGCTACTTCATTAGCAGGCTGTGTGGTAGAGGTTGTTGATCAAGGCCACGCATGCTGATTATCCTCAATATCCCCTATTTCTTGGGCGTCCTGGCTCTTATGCTGCCGTCTGATAGATTTTGACCCACTGTCTTGTTCTCACCTTTGCCTGTCCATGTCTCTCAGTTTCAATGTTCTTAACAGGAATTAGGGTACAGTCACACACATCCCAGAGCCTGCACTGTCAAGCACTAGGAAGTGCATATTGTGTTTCTGTTTATAATAGAGGCCAAGAGAACATCTTGTGCTATGACAGAGGGGCTCAGGCAAAGTGTTGTTAACAGAGAAAGCAGTTTGAAGAGGAAAGAGGGCCTGAAAGATGGGCCTTGTGGTTGATGGGTATAGTGTAAGGTGAACAGGGGACAAGAGGCAGGCTTTGGTAGGTTAAGGAGAGATTATTGGGAAGAAAATAGAATGTTCCCTGGGGATGAAGAACTTTGGAGGCATCTTGGTGTTTGCATTGCAAGTATTGGGGAGTCTCCTTGATGTTTTTTACTTTGTCTTTTGACTGCTGCCATTGTGTGTGTGTGTGTGTGTGTGTGTGTGTGTGTGTGTTTGCATGTATAGGTACATGGTGGGTTCAGGTGCATGTATGTGGGTCCAAACTGGCATTAGATATCTTTCATAATTCTTTTATTGAGGAATGGTCTCTTACTGAACCTTGAGTTTGCCAATTCCTGTTAGTATAGCTAGCCACCTTGGTTCAGTGATCCCCTATTTCCACCTCCCCAGTGCTGGGATTATAGGTAGATGCCACATTGCCTAGATTTTTTTATGTGTATCTAAATCTTGCATCTATGTGGCAAGAGCTTTTATTCTCTCCAGCCTCTCCGCTTTATTTTTTGACAGACGGTCTCTCATCACACCTGGATCTCGCTGTTTCAGTGTAAAAGACCCTAACATGAATTAGAATGTGCACAGCTAAGAGTCTAGAGCCTGCACTGTTAATCACTGGGATATGCATACTGAGTCAGTAAGGGCCTTGTGAGCTGCCAATCAGGCTGGCTTCCAGACCAGGGCCATATGTTGCAGCCAGGGTGACTGGTGTCCTGCAGAATGAGGTGTCTATGACATCCCTTCTCATTACTGCTTAGGTCCACCTCTTCCCGCGGCCTTTAATCCTAGAAAAGGATCTTCTTGTCTGGTTTGCAAATGAGCAAACTACACTGTTTTCTATGGCTGCCACATCCCCAAGATGCTCGGCTGCAGTCCAGAAGTCAGAGTAGATGGCAGTTTCACCCCTGAATTATTTTGAAGTGGGCCTTGTCTCCTCTCATCCTACCTGGATTTTTTCATCTGTATAGAGAGAGGGTCCATTCACTGATTTCTGAGAAACATTCTTGAGTAATAATAATATTTACAGCTACTATCCTCAAAACACTGGCATACTTTCAAAGGTCTTGAAATGGCAAACTTGAGGTTAGTCCATAAAGCACTCTTTAATTCATAAAGTAGACATATTCTCACTCTTTTCTACAATTCTTTCAGGCTGAAAAGCCCTTCAAGCTGCACGGTAACTGTTAATGTTGCTGCCACCTCTAAACAGAATCACTTGCATATTCCAGCTGTGTCAATTGTGCTGGACTCCAGCTCAACTGTGTAAGAAGGGGCAGCTAGCAAGTTGCAATGTTCTCAGGCATAGAGGTTCCATATAGCCTCCTTGCAAGTAAAGAATGCTGCTTATGTTATGTTGCTTTCTTTGTGGTGTCTCCTCCGACTCCTAGCATCCAAGTAGAAAATGAGCAGATAGTGTGTAGTTAGTTCTTAGTTCCTCCAGTGTAACTCGTACACTCCCCAAGCCTACTGGCAGTGTAAGACATCATGATGTAGCATGCTTTCCTTCTCCTCATCTCACCAGGGAGCTAAAGTGACACATACAGAACACTAGCAGATACAACCGGTGGCAGAGCTTTGCCATATATAGGGCCTTGCTAGCATCCCTGGGGGACATGCATAGAAAGACTCATGCAAGCCAGGGAGCTCTCTCTCTCTCTCTCTCTCTCTCTCTCTCTCTCTCTCTCTCCTCTCTGTCATATCCACATCTTCAGCTGTACTATTGAATATTGAATATCTTTCTAATATCTTTCTAGCCTACAAGAAGGGGTATTATTCTAGGGAACCTGCTGAGGGACAGGTATGTGTTGAGATACCAAAAACTTCTCTGCTGATGGACTTGAGGGTCAACAATGGGACTATACACTGATTCAGGGTAAAGTAGACCTTGTTTCCAAAGCTTTCTAAAACCATAGAGTAAAATGACTTGTAGGTCCCTGGATCACGATTGATAAGGAAATGCAAAGTAGCAGGTAAATGCTGCAGACTAGGCTCTGAGTGAGGAGAACAAGCTGTTCATCATTCAGCCACTGACAATATTCTGATTGCGGGTAGAATGGGGAAAAGACTCAGCCACAGAGGACAGAAAGAAAAGTGGAGGAACTAAAGCAAAGAAGTCTGGGAAGGGGTTGGGAGCTTGAGGCTTCTATGGAAGAGGGCAAGCTAACATTGATTTTAGGAAGCCACCTTTTACATCTCTCAGACCAAACACAAAGCAAACCCAGGAACTAAGATTTGAGTCCACATGTATAATGGCATCAAGAGCATGGCATCTCTATGGCTAAGCCTGGCTTGTGGCACCCACTAGACCCTCTACCCAAAACTTTCACATGAGCTTCTGCATTTCCATTAGAGTGGGCAGGGGGCACTGACCTTCCTCTGTGGACCAGGTCCAGTCCTCTGTAATCTTCTAGTACATGTCATATTCTGCTGTGCTCCTTCTACAGCAAAGGGATTCTCTTTGTGAAGGAATACATGAGTGCTAGTGAAGTGTCTTCTGGAAAGCCAGTGTTTTCACACTATGGCAGGTAAGAACAACTTTCAGCTACTTTGTTGTCATAGCCTGTACCAGGCCTGATGCTGTCTTCATTTCTGTATCCCATTCCCTCATTCAGGACTCAGTAGAGAGTATCTACTGGGTAATCAGACAGTGAATGAAGGTATACTGCAGATACCTACTAATGCATGATTTATAGGTGTCCAGCATTTCTGTCTAGTTAGGTGGATAGAAAATCATCTTTAGCCCTATGTTCTTTCAGGCTAGGACTGCCCACTTGCTGATGCCACGTAGGAAGGTACTTCCATGTCTTTTCAATGCTGTACCACTCACTCACCTACATTCTAGTTTGTGTCAAGCTGACATAAAACTGTCCAGCAGAATTGATCCCTTGTCAGCTTGACACACAAGCACATCACTATTAAGCCATAGGCTATCCTTTCTCATTCATCCTCAAGATCACATGTTAATAACTATATTATATTATAAACAGCAATTATTTAAAAGTCCTGCAGCCCTTAAAGATTGTCTCTTTAAACACTCAGACTCTTCTAAAAGTGAAACTTTTTAAACATCCAGTGTTTCAGTTGTGGGCACCTATAAAATAATTTTTTTTTGCTTCAAGAAGGAAGAACCAAGGCACACTCACAATCAAAACAAAGCAAAACCAAACTCCAACTGGTGTGGCATCCACTCACCATCTTCTGGGGTCCTCCAAAGTGCTTGGGTCACTTCTCCGGCTCTACTCTCTGCAGAACACAAAGCTTATCTTTTCTAGGGTCTGACTACCTCCACTTTACAGCTGCTGCTGTTCTTGGTGGTTATCTCATGGTATTAGCATCTCTAAAATATTGGAGTCTGTTGCTGCAACTGGGCTGTGCTTTCACCAATAGCCCCTCCTAGGCTCTCTGCAGCCCTGCCACTCAGAGCCAAGCCTCAGCTGCTCTCCATGACCCTTTCATGCCTTCGAAACGAGTACCATCTGGGTGGCTTCTAAACTACCAAATTTGGCTGCCAGCACAAGGTATTGCCTTGGCAGCCTCTGGAACACAGTTCCTGTGTGCTAACTCTGAGGAAACACTTCCCAGAAGACCTAATTGATGCTGGTCTCTTAATCAGAGCTGATATTTCATTCCAGCTAGCCAGAACCAGATTCTTTACTCAGAACATTCAAAAGCTCTTTTAAGAGTCATTAAGGGTACGTATGGAAAAAACTTTTTGAATAAATAAAAAATGGAAAAACCACAACAACTCCCCCCAAAAAAACACAAGGAATAAAAAGAGTCAGACTTTTCTCTGGAACTGTCCCAGCCAGGCCTCCATCTGCAGTGCTCTCAGCACTCTTAGTCTCCAAGTTCCCACAGAAAAACTCTCCAAGCTTCTCTAACCCACAGTCCTCCCAAAAACATGGTCAGGTTTTTCATAGCAATACCCCAGTATCCTGGTATCAATTTCTTCCCTACTCAGGGTAATACAATGAAGTTGGGGAGCAAAGGGTTTATTCAGCATATACTTCCATATCACTATTCACCATTGAAGGAAGTCAGAACAGGAACTCAGGCAGGGCAGGAACCTGGAGTCAGGAGCTGATGCAGAGTTCAGGGAGCGTGATGTTTACTAGCTTGCTCCCCATGGCCTGCTCAGCCTGATTTTTTGGACTTTTTTTTATTTAAAGGGCTTTTATTTTTACATACTATCCGCAGTTCTCCTTTCTTCCTCCCACTTACCCCCCAGCTTCCCCACTCCAGTCCCACCCAGCATCCACTTCTGAAAGAGATAAAGTCTCACAAGGGGAGTCAACAAAGTCTGCAATATCAGGTTGAGATAGGACCTGGTCACCCTGCTTTCTTACAAAACCAAGGACCACCAGCCCAGGGATAGCAGCACCCCCAGTGAGCTGAGCCCTCCCATGTCAATCACCATTTGAGAAAATGTCCCACAGCCTGATCTTATGGAGGCCTTTTCTCAATGAGAAATGAGAACTTGTGTCACCTTGACATAAGACTAGCCAGCACATCTAGTTTCTGATTTCTTCAGAGTTGGGCTCCTGGAAGTACTCATAGTAATCCATACATGTCCACAAGTAGTAAAACTCTCCATCTTTCTGCTGGACAAAGGAAATGAGGGTTCCACTGGTTCATGCTGTGCTCTCTTCTCCATTCTGCTCCCTGCAGTACCAGCAGCATTGAGGACTCCTTGAACCTGGTGGAAAAAAATCCACAGGAAGTCACTCTACCCTTTGAGAGGTATGTCTGCTTTGTGGGCAGAAATCTTCTAATTACCTAGGTGAAAGCATGCTAAGGAAGATCTCCACATGGATCTTGTCTCTGCTGATTTGAAGTTTTTGATCTGTTTGTAGATCAGTCACACAGTGGGACCCTGCATAACATAGTGGTACTATAGTCAGTATGTCACATTTGCATCAACTGAAGCATGGACACAAAAGGCTTCTGAAGAAGGAAATTTCAGTGTTTGAAACAAAGCCCAAGGAGACTCTTGACAGCAGTATAGGTTCTACAGAATAGAACTGAATAGTTCATTTGATTAAATTGCACATCTGACTAGATGCCAAAAAATCCCTCTCACAACTACACAAAACATTGTCTTATAGGGAAAAACATGTTTAATCATAAAGAAGACAGTACTAAGGATACACAGTGGCCTGGAGCCATGGAAGTAAACATAGGGGCACAGGACACCTCAGTTAGTAGTCCTTAAAGTAGGCACTAGAAAGCACCAAACTTACGATGCTCTTAAGGACAAAGAAAGATGATTTTTAAATTTTTGGAATAAGAAAGAAAAGAGTCTGCATCAGAGAGTGAATCTATTCAAGTTATAATGGGTAAAAAAAAATGAGGAAGAAGTCACAGGGAGTTACTGGTAGAGTCCAAAATGAATCCTAGGGCTTGACAACTAATAGGTTATAGATATAATCCTGGCCAAATGTTCTCATTTATTATGAGATCTATCTTACTGTGGATTACACTCAAGCTACAGCTGGGCAGGGGAGGAAGTTAGGGTGAAGCAAATTGCACCAGTGTTGTACTCTTCCTCAACATAAACAAGTACAGGCTTGTAAATAGACAAGGTTACAGATGTCCCTTCCATTATATCTGAAGAAAAATCCAGGTAACTAAGCCTGAGCAATCACAGGTCACTTGGTAAGTAAATCATCAGATGATTTCATAGTCTGCTTTAACAAAATACCTAAGGCTGGGTGTGGGCACAAAGTTGTAGTTTAAAGGTGGCAGAAAGGAAGTCCCACCATAGAATAGAACTCAGGTGGGAGGTTTATTGGTGGGGGGGGGACACAGAAGTGGCCTCTGGGGGTGACAGCTGAGGAGAGAGAAAGGCAGGAGGGCTTTGCCTTTTATAAAGGGGTGTAGTACATGCAGATAGGGAGAGCTCTACATAGTAGCTATAGCTGATGACTTATTCTGTGAGGACCCTGATAGCAGGCCAGTGTAAATGCCTGAATGATAACACATATGCCTTTACTCCTAGCATTCAGGAGGCATAGGCAGAGGGATCTCTGTGAAGTTGAGGTCAGTGTGGTCTACATAGCAAGTTTTAGGGCACCTAGGGTTGTACAGTAATAACCTTTCTCAAAAACAAACATATAAGCAAAACACCCAAATGCCTACTTTATAAAGACAAGATTATTTAGTTCAAAGTCTTTGAAATTCAAGAGCATGGACCTAATATCTTTGGCTGTGGCTAGGGATCTCATAGCAGATGGTATCACATAGACTAGAAAACACATAAGAGTGGCATATTTGGAGAAAAGGAAGGTCAGGCTTTTATTACAGTGCATTCTCACAATAACTAAACTGATCCTGTAAGAACTAAATTATTCTAAGGAAGCACCTACAATGAACCATTTACTTCCTGCTAGGTCCATCTCTTAAAAAAATTTCTTTAATTGATTCTTTATGAATTTTACATCATGCAGTCTCCACCACAAATCAAAGCCAAATTTAAAAGAAAAATCAAAAACTAAGTAAAAATAAGAAACAATAACTTGCAGCATTGAACACTTACAAGTAAAGATGCATGGACTAAAGTGTGTGACTTACCAGGAAATACTACAACTGTTTGTCCCCTTCATGTGCTCTAACACATCATAGACTCAGTGGATGTTGGAGTGAGCCAATTCATAGGCTGGATCTGGGCCTGAGTGGTAACTGGTTGGTCAGCTTGCTAGCTTTCTCTCACCATTACCCAGATGAGCTCCTCAGCACTGCTTTGGCTAGCTTACCCAGTGTAGCCTGCAGCAAGGAGCAGGGCCAGTTCTCCTGCCCTCAGGTCCTCAGATTTGTGTCCCCTCACTCATGTTGCCAGGGTCAGCTCTCCTGTTTTCCCAGGCAAGTTGCAAGGCCCTCTCTCCTGATTGCTATAGGGGGTACGTGTGGGGTGGGGTTAGCTATCCTGCTGTCATACCCTCAGGGCTGGCTTATCAGTGACCCTTAGCAAACACAGTCAGATCAAATCTGGGGTTCAAATAAGTTCCAGGGCCTGCTCTCCTATGTGCTGTAGCTGATGCAGCACAGGGCTAATTTTCACTCTCTTGTGACAGCAGGGCCAGGTCTCTCCACTGTCACAAATAGCCAGGGACAGAGTGTGGAGGGAATTTTTTCTCCAACTATCTCAACAAATGGCAGCTGAGACAGGGGCAGAGTCAGTTCTTCAGCTCTCATGCACTCACTTGTGTCCCCAACCACAGATCAGCTCTAGTGTGCTTCCCAGGTGAGGTGCACACCTATGGTGAAGGCTGGGGCCATCTTTTGCAAGTGTGAGGATGAACTCTTATCTGTGGTAATATATTATATATTTAACAAAATCTGTGTGGAATATCAGAAGACAGAACCACCTACAGTCAAACCATGAAGGTCAGAAAGTGGTGACTTATACCTTTAATCCCATCCCTTGGCAGACAGAGATCTCTGTGAGTTCAAGGCATAACAGGCAGGCAATGGTGGCACATGTCATTAGTCCCAGCACTTGGGAGGCAGAGGCAGGAGGATGTCTGTGAGTTTGAGGCCAGCCTGATCTACAAAGCAAGTTCCAAGACAGCCAGGACTGTCACACAGAAAACCCTGCCTCAAAACACAAAAACAAACAAACAAAAGGACCAGAGAGGTGGCTCTATCCTGTGATATTTAAGACTTATTTTTATTAAATATACAATATATGACCACATTTCCCTGAGGGGTAGATAGGCTCAACTCTTAAAAATTTACCAAATGTATTGCTACACTGAGGACAAAGTTTCTAACACATGAATCTTTGGAGGATACACTTAAACCATGCGTGAACCACAGAAGGCAGATGGATGAGATGCCTGAAAATTTTTCAGTTCTATAAGAACAAGTTACATATATCAGTTTTTAGTAGCAGATAGATCAAATATCCTGAAGCTCTGGCTCTCCATTGTTCCAAACTAAATTGAGCATCTAACATTATTGATTAATCACTGGACTTGGTTAAAGGACAAGGATTCTCTCCAAGGACAACCGCAGTCACTCATGCACAAGCATAGATGCAAAGAACAAGGGAGAAACAGAATGCACTGAGGAGAGGATTTTCAAGCAATTATCACATCTAGAGGGTGAGGTCTGGGCTAACAGCAAAATGGCAGGGTATCTCATGATTTCTATTGCTGTGAAGAGACACCTTGACCATGGCAACTCTTATAAAGAAAAACATGTAATGGCTCACCCCAGTGACATACTTCCTCTTGAACTGGGCTCCTACAGTTCAAATCACCCTCAGCACCATTGCTCTCTAATGCTGCTACTAGTATGGTCCATTTAGGCCTATGACAGCAATATCTCTTTCCCTGGTACCAACTTCTTTCTTAGTTAGCGTTTTATTGCTATGAAGAGACACCCTGACCATGGCAACTTTTATAAAGGAAAATATTAGGGCTTGCTTACAGTTCAGAGATTTATACCATTATTTTAATGGCAGAAAGCATGGGGGCATGCAGATAGACATGGTGCTAGAGGAGTAGCTGAGAGTACTTATATGTAGATCTGCAGGCAGCAGAAAGAGTGAGACACCAGGCCTGGCTTGGGCATCTGAAACCTCAAAACCCACCTCCAGTGATATACTTTCTCTGACAATGCCATACTTATTCCAACAAGGCCACAATTCCTAACAGTGCCACTTCCTATGAGCCTATGTGAGCCATTTTCATTGAAACTACTATCAATGTCTGTGGCAATGTTGGGTCCTGGTTTCTACTGACACCCTGACTTCTGTTAGAATCAAGTCTGCATCTCTGGAACATAGGACTCCTAATTTTAGCCTGTAGGATCAGAGAAAAGAGCCTCTTTTAACAGTTCCTGTTAGGGATAGAAAAGAAAAGGGGGGATCAGAGATGATTCTCAGAAATAAAAGGAATCTTAGAACAGGGGCTACAAGTAATCCAGAAGTCACTATCTTCTAGAAATTTAGGATGACTTTTGAGTAGCCTATACAACCAGACTAAAGATAAGGTAATCTTGATAGTAACTGGGAGAAAGGGTGGGCTCTATGGACCCAGGCAGGCAGAAGAGGGCTGTCAATACTGGTTTTGGAGAATGACTCCAAATTTGAGAACCAGTTTGGCATAGGTGATACAGTGTACATATTTGGCTCCCAGTTATACAATACAGAAACAATGGGAAGCTGGGAATACTGGCAAACCTAGGTCTGTCTTCACCAAACTAGAAGATCTTCTGCATCATATCAAAAGCATGAGTACCAGCCTGAGTACCTGGTTCTTGTTTTCTATCTCCTAGACCAACTGAAGGGGTCTGTACTTACTGCAACCATGAGATCCGAGATTGTCCAAAGATTACCCTTGAACATCTTGGCATCTGCTGCCATGAGTACTGTTTTAAGGTAAGAAAGGTATAAATATTTTGAAGAGCACATATCTGATGAAAGAGTATGGGAATGTAGAGGAGATTGAATTTCTGTACACAGCTGGGAACAGTCTCAGAGGCTCAACAGATGACTAGAGGAATGCTGGCAGTTCCACATGGTTAGTAACATAATGGAGACAAAAAAAAGTCTTCTGAACAGAGACTATTCCTCATAGAGGATCAGTGGTGCAAAGGCTCTAACACAGTAAATAGGATGGCAAGAATGAGGGGGCAGTAAATTTTCCTATGGGACATGTGAACACATGTCCTTTCACCCCATATAGAGCTCCAAAAGATGAAAGAAATGATTCCATTCAAGTCTAGTTTTGTGAAACAGTGAGTTTAATCATAGTTAATTACAGGAGCATAAGTGAAGGAGTACCTGTAGGAACATGGCTAACTTATGACTTAGCTATACCACCAAAGAAAAGTGACCTCCCTGTAGCAACCATTAACTGCTTACATATTCTTGGGGTGGAACCTACTGTATCCAGTCTAATATGCTTCCTATACCACTCCTAAAATGTCAGTGACTTTTTCATGAGCTGCTCTGTGAGTTCCTTAGGGAATGGTACTGGACCTAAACTTGTAAAGGTCTCACACAGGTAATCAAGACACTCTGATTTTTTTCATTTATACTTCTAATAGGAAGCTAAACAGCCAGAGTTGGAGAGTGCACATGTGCACACTCAAGTACAATGCAGATAGAGACCTCAAGCTGGAGTTTTTTCCACATAGGAGCATATAGGTCAGAAGTGGGGCAGATAGCCTGTGGACCTCACTGCAGTTCTTAGATTATAAGATGGCAGAGCTAGCAGACACTGAGTGAGCCACATGATATATATCGTGTCTTTGTTTTTTCACATTCCCAGAGATGGGAGCTTGGTCATCTCATCCCTTCTTCCCACAGTACAGACACGGGGACAGAAATGAGTGAGGTAGGGAAGCCCCTAGTAAGAAACCCTCCCTGCTGTCGAACCATCACAGTCTACTCTGACTTTGGTCAAGATTCCACTAAAAGCACTTCTCTTAAGTTCATGATCCCCAGGGCCTTTCTAAACAGCTGTAGCCACACCCCTCAGAAGCCACACAGAAAGACAAATGCAGAATGTGTCCCCTAGATGTGCCTGCTCTAATCCCATCTTCTCAGTGCTGCTGTCCTTGGACAGAGGTCACCCAGGAGCTGGCCATGGGTTAAGATTGGCTCAACATGCCATTCCCATTGGGGTCAAGTGAGAGTCTGGTAGGAGGTCCTAGAGACTGCAGTAAGCATTTGGGGGAGCAGTGGGTATTGCTACATTTAGGGTAACAGCACTCAAGGCAGACGAAGCCTTGACCTCACTGAAGTTCCATTCCTGGAGTGTCAAATGTTAACTCTTAGGCCTTTTTCTGCAACAAGGAAGCCACTTTTGGTAGAGATGGAAGACAGGCCTCAGCCTTACTCTGTGAGCTCCATGTAGTTGGCAAGGGACATGCCAAAGTGGCCATCAGGCCCATAGCCACCCCACCAACCTTCATCAATCACCTCGATGCCTGTGATTAGGTTTTCAGGATCAAAGGAGATCTCTGTGTCATCAGCCTGGGCCCATAGTCCTTGCCCACTGAGGCCCTGGCCCTGCATGTAATTATCAATATACACAGAGCCAGCCCCTTGCTGCTGTGCCAGTGGAGGCTCCTCGTATAGAGTGTCCTGCTCTGGAGGTTCTTCATATGTGGGTTCTTCTTCTGTTTAGGCTAAAGACAGCATGCTAGGTGCTGGCTCCTCACAGATACCTGCTTCAGACCTCAAGACTGTGGGAGTCGGCTCTCTGCCATAGGAGGCTTCTGGTTGAGTGAGCTGCTTGTGTAGGAAGGGGCTCCTCAGTTTGCCTGGCTGAGAACTGGAGATAGAGGTGGTTGACATAGCCCTTTCCTTCTGTTTGAAAATCTCTAGTGGGTGTGGAGCCTGCTGCCCAGCAGACTCCCATTCCTGTCTGCTCCTTGAAAGGACTTCTGGCTCCTGCTCACTCGGCCTTGGGGGGCCCAATGCCCAGTGTTGTTCCTGGTAGCGCTGAGCCTCCTGCAGCTCTCGCTCAGGCTGCTCCTCCTCCAGCCACTGCGGCTCCTTTTCAGCCAGCCGCTTCTCCTCCAGCTGGCAGTTCTCCTCTTCCTTCTCAGCCTTGGCCCAGTAGCTATCTTTGCCAACCATCTTGATCTCAGATATGGCATTGCTCTTCTGGTACACAGAGCCCAGTGGGGCCTGAGGCCCTGTATCCTGGAAGCAGGTGCTTTCCCTATGGAACTTGTAGTTGGCCCCAGAGGCCTTGGCAACCTTCTCCATGATGCACTCAGGCTCCACATCCTCCTTAGCCCATGTATTGATGGTCACATGGGCACCCTTCAGGAAGTTGGCCATGGTGCTGATATGGTTGGTGCATGCTCCCTTCCACACATCATTCACACCCTTGCCTGTCCCCTGTGCCAGCCACACAGATGTTATTGCCATTGCCTTTATAGGTAAAAATAGCCCAGTCGGTCAGGGATTTCTCAGTGACCACACGCACAGAGGCCTCTTGCAGCTTTGGCCTGTTCTGGCTCAGGTTCACCGCCATGGCACACCCTACAGTCCCAGCAATGCTGCGGCCTCAGCTTTCCAATGGCCTCCCAACACTCTGATTTTAAGATGCAACAGTCAAAAAAAAAAAAAGATGCAACAGCCTTGCCTTTCCAAAACAACACAAAAGTCCCTCTAAATCTTACATGTTTTTCATTCCCTCTTCTGTAATATTCCCTGGGTCTTGGAAGGGGGTGATATACATACGTAATTATTTTCTCCCACTTAGGGATAAGCATTGAGCACCACCATTTTTCAACAGCAGTCATATCACTCAGCACTATGACCAGTTAGAAATCTACCACGTCTCTCTGCAAAAGGATGCTTCCCTGATGAAAGTTAACAGCAACAATAATCTGTGGCTATGAACAAATGTCTGTTTAACAAAACAAAAGCAGTATTTCACATACTAGGGCCTATGCATTCCTTAGCCACTGCCTTTGAGGGGGGCTTACAGTATGAAATGTGAATTCCCTTCCATGGAGCTGACCTTAAACATACCTTGTATATCAATAATATAGCATGTAGGATTGTCATTCAAGTAGGACTATTGGTGACAATTCTTCCTCAGTGGCCTGCATAGATAACATCTTAACTAGTATATCACATTTACTTATTAATGCAATGGCAGCTGTTTAACCACTGGGCCTGTGATTTTCTTGACAGGATTTGTTTAAGCTCCTTGAGCCAGATGTGAATTTCCCCCTGTGAAGCAGTCCTTATGTTCAATCAGAAAGTTGGTTCTGTCTGTAACCACCTTTTAGTAAAAGTAGCCTTTATAAATGGTGTGCCTTGTTGTAAGAAGGTATTATGTTTATATCTCTACATTTTAAGATAGAAAAGACAGTAATATAAAAAAATCAAAAGATGAAGTTTGTTGTGTAGACATGAGGTAATATCTTCTCTTTTAACAAACTAAATAGCTAAGGTACAGGACATGCATTTACTGATGAAAATGTTTTCATCAATGTTACTTTAAATTTATCTATTTTGAACTTAAAAGTTTAGAAGGCAGCCCTTTCTTTAGATCATCATAGGAGATAGGAGTCATCAGAGGTCCCTCTCAAAGCTATTAGCTTAACGAAAGTGGAAGAGTAAGAAAGAAAAGAAAGATTACTTCTAAGACTTGAGATTAAGAATGCATGTACAAGTAATTGTTTCTAATGTCCTGCTTTGGGGAATTAGTTCTCTATTTTGTCTTGGGTTGCTCTCTTGGAGGCAGAAGACTGACTGAGGACATATGAGGGGATCAGGTCTTAATATGTCTCCTAGAAAATCCATTTAGTATTCCATCTGATCAAGAAGCAGAATATGGATATGTTAAAAATTTCTGGTTTTTTGTACCAGTGGTACTTATCAAATAAAAGTGGGTCTCTGGCCAGAAAAACAGGATCAAAGGAATCTAAAAGACCCTGCCTAACAAAGTAGGTCAGCAAGCAACAGCCAGGGAAACTCACCAACAACACTGGAAGGTGAACTTCTCACCAGGAATCCTCCAAACATCAGCATGAGGAGACACAGCTCTACATGGCCATCAACATCATCTTCTTTGGAGACTTTAAGGTTGGCACAAGGAGCTGACATTCTATTACAGAAAGCTTTTTTATTAAACATATTACATGCCATATTCCGCAGATTTCTGAAAAAAATGAGGACCATTATCTATTAACTATACCTGATTTTAAACAAACTTCGCTTGCTTTTAGTTACTTTCTTTAGGCTGAACCTTTAAAACACATATAGAAGGCAACATAAAGTATGTCCCTGTAAATGGATTACATTTGTACTTAGCATGACTAAGAACATAGTTTTGAGCATTAGTTTATATGAATTAATTCACTTTAACAGTTTACAATAAGTAGCTTTTATAAGATTAGAATTTTATAGCTTTATCCCTGTTAATTTTGAACCTTAAAATTTTGACTTGATTTAATTGAAGGTCTTTTAGCATCAAAATAACGCTGTAAGCCATAAATGCAGTCCACAGGGAGACCAGGAACATTCATGGTCTTTTTGTTTTATAGTACATCATTACAGAATATCAGGGTTTTTGTATGATTCAGTTCATGCAAATGAATAAAGCTTAAGACTCTAGACATACATCTTTAAGTCACTTACTATTAACCTGAGTAGACCTTAGGAATTTATAGATGCTATTTATCAAATATTTATTATTATATTATTATCCAATGTATATTGTTTCTTATCTAAGATTTTTCAGAAGCCTTTTATTGAACACAGTTAGCAAAGACATAAGTGGTTAGACATACATATCTAGCTTCTGTTAATTTGAGTAGACCCTTATAACCTTAGGAACTGATCATCATCTGAAAATCCATCCTAATCCAAAATACTTTGGAGATCTGCAGTTACCTTAGTTTAAAAGGAGATACCATGATAAGCACAGGGCTCAGTAGAACTAAGAAGCTTTATAGTTGTTGCTTTGGTTGGATTATACCATGTGGTCATTTTAGTCAAGATGGTGGTGAAATCACATGGCATTTAAATTAAAATTTAAATCAGTAAAGACAGTTTCCAGTTATGTGCTCACTATTTAAAAACATCTATCTTCTAGTAGATGTATTGTTAAATAAGAGTTGAATAGTAAGTTGCAGAAAGTTAAGATTACTAACTAATATATAGATTTTTAATGATAAGCTTTTCATTAGTGATTGATGTATATACTGAGGCCAAACTTTTTGTAGTGAGACAGTGAGCCTTTAATAAAATCTCTGAGTCCAAAGAGGAAAAGAGAAAAGGTCATATAAGGCCCAAGAGGGTTTAAGGAAACTAGAGGCTCAAGACAGCATAAGGAGAGATAGAGCTCCAAGGGGAGGAGGCAAGGAAAGGGTTGCAGGCCCAGGAGGGCTTAAGGAAGCTGTTGGGCTGAAGCTCCTAAGGGAAGGTGAGGAAGAAGAGGAGCTAAGAACAAAAGGAGCATAGGTGTTAAGTATAGTGGTGAGAAGAATTTCAGTTCAGGACTTCCCCAAGTGAAATGAGAGACTTGTCAGAGAGAAATGTTCCAAATCACAGAGGAGAGGTGACCCTTGCTATATGATAAGGACCCAGCAGGACAAGAAGAGTGTTCTGGTACAGCAGTGTGACTTCTGTAGTAAAAGTTGACAAAGTGCAGGCTACGGGAGCTAGAGAGACACCGAATAGAGGAGGAGAGATGAATTACTAGAGCAGGTGGGGTAAAGATGCAGCTGAAGAAGTGAACACTAGCATTTGGAGTAAAGTTTGGTGGGTGGAAGAAGACATCAGAAACAAATGATCTGTACATACCTTAGGAGAGTCAGGTCAGCAGCTTAGGTTAGAGAGACTGAGACCTTTGGCACTCCTATGGTTTCAACACCAGATGAATGAAAAATGACATGGCAGCTTCTAGATTTGCTTGAGGAAAGGGCTTTACTATATATATAAGGGAGAAAACAGCTGCAAGCATCTGGAGGGGTCCATACTGAACCAGTCATGAGATGAAAGGGACCGTGGGGTTGGAGGTTGGGCCAGCAAGAGAGGAAGAGAAGAGGAGAGAAGGGGGCTAAGAAGGAGGCCAAGAGAACCAAAGCATGGAGCCCAAATAGCTGGGTTTATAGGCAAAGGGAAGCTGAGGGAAGCAAAGCTCAAGCTACAGAGGTTTTGGGTGGAGGGTGGGAGTGAGAAGTTCTGAGAAAAGCCAGAGCTCTGTAACAGGTGCTGGGAAGGCCTGTAACACTGAGGTGTTAATAGGCACCTCACTCAATTGTCCTGAGTTTCTTTCATACCTAACACTTAGCAGCTTGAGGTTCCCCTAAGTAAGCTTTAGGGACCTCAGACCAAACTGGCTTCAGCACTGAAAGGAATTTTAGGACAAACTCATATAATAAACATTTTGGAGTAAGTCTTAGTCATGATGATTAAAAAAAAAATCAGCTCAAGGGAAAATATGACAGGTGTGAGTCTAGCTTCCCAAGTGAAAGTTATCTTTACACAAGGAATTTGTAATATCTTAACACAGGCCACTGCCCTTCTTTTTTATATAGAATCTCACTGTTAGGAGATAAAGATAAAGAAAGAAGAGGAAAAGTCAGAGAAAGAGATGAACATAGACAATAATCTCAAGATGAACGTGTAATTTTGATATGATATCCAATCTTTTTTAAATTAATTAAATTTATTTTTAGCAACACCTCCGACTTTACATGTAGGTTTTATAACTCTTATTGTTATGAACTAACAATTTTATCATTTTGTTATGATCATTTTACATTTTAACTAAAGCACAGAATAACTATTTCTGATCTAAAATATATATTACTTAGGACTTTTAATTAAGTGTTTAAAATAAGCTAGTTTAAGATGGCAAATTCTCCAGTTAGGGGAATCTTACCTATAGTAAGGGTTTTTGTTTTGTTTTGTTTTTTGATCTTTTGTTATACTTTTGTGGAGCTAAATCACTGCATTAATCAAACATCAAACCAGCTGGAAGGTGACACACTGATTTGTTTTTCTCCCAAGAAAGAAGTCCATAAATTAAGAGATTTTAAAGATACTGCTGGAAACATTAAGTATTCAGTTAGAGCAAATCTGAAAAATCTCAGCTCAAGGTCTTAGATGGTAGTTGATAACACTCTAAGCCTTTGGTGGGAGTTTTGTTAACTTGCTAAATTCCAGAAGGGTTTTTAACTGTTAGGATATTGAGTCTCTGTCTTTCTGTGAGAGGATGAGAAGAGGCAAGGAAGTACTATTTAGTAGACCAAAGATAACCCAAGATAATTGTAATTAGGCTTTAGGCCTGCAAAATTCCAGTCTCTTCACATCATTTTAATTAGTCAGTCAGTATAATTTGCAATCATACCTTCTTTCTAGGAATTCTCATTCACAGATCAAACAGAATTTGTGGAGGAATTTCATAATGATGATGATAAGATGGTGAATGGATTTCTCACAGTTGGCAGGTTGTGAGGATTCAAATTACATCCCAGGGTTTGTTGCCTAAGCCATATGATAAAGGAATGTGATACTATTTGCTATTGTAGGAAAAACTGAAAAAGAGCAAGTTATGACACCAGTAACAAGATTCCAGGAGACAAATGGCAGTTTCTCTAGATGGTTGCAGTAGCCACCCTGTCAGCAATCGTTAAGAGCAAATCAGATGAAGACTAAGATGTTACCAGTGCATTTTCTAACAAGTTATCAGTGACCTTACTCTGAACAGTTCAGTGATGTGAACTGTTGTGACTGGAGTGAATTTGAGATAAGAGGTCATGTGAAAGATAGTGAGCACAAGTCTGGGTGACTTGCTTGAGGAGCTGGCAACTTTTTAGGTCATCTACAGAAGGGGTCTGAGACTGTGTAGTGGAATTACTGAGGGTTTTTTTTCTTAAATAGTTGTTTCTGTTTGCTTTGTCAGTACAAAGTATATTGTTTTCCTTGACTGGTGGGCTCCTATGAACAGTACTGAAAGAGTTGATTTGAGGTTATGTGCTTAATGACAGATCATTTACATAAATCATAGAAAAATTATTGGGAACTTAAACCTGATTTGGGCAACTCTTGAATGGTTACATTCATGCAGTTATGCAGCACTGACCATTCACAAGGGAGAATGCAATTGGAGTGGGCAAGAATTGCAGGGAGGCTCTGTGAAGGGGGACAAATAGGAGTTAGAGGTGTAGGAAAGTTAGTTTTAAAGTAGGAAACATGATGCAACTGCCATGTGTACATTTGACTGTTGCTACACAAGTTCTAACCTGGCCCAAGTAGGAATTACATATTGTGTGACAAAGTTGGAGTTGTGACAGAAAGCTACTGTGCTTAGGGAATTTTTGGAAGGTGACCAGAATGACCAAGATCTGTAGCCCATGGGCCTTAAGTACAGGATTGAAGAGCCATTCCCTGTTTGTTTGTTTGCTTGCTTGTTGTATGGTATGTATGTGTAGGTATTCATGTGTTATTAGTGCCATATCATTCTTCTGGAAATCAGAGGACACTTTGGGTGTTGGGCCTCACTTTTCACCTAGTCTGAAACAGTCTCTTGTCTGCTATTATGTTCCCATGTAGCTTGTAGATGCACAAATTGTGTTGTATAAAATGTGACTCAGAGCCAAATAGGGGAAAGCTGAAGTATCAGAGAGAAGAAGCACCACAGTCAATTCTCACCCAGCTTTCTTGGAACTTTCTCAGCCTTACTCCTGGTTGCTTCTGTTTCTGTCTCTGCTGACTTTCTGCAAGCACTTATATACCCACCCTATCCCATCCAGATTAGGATTAAAGGCATGTGGCCTTGAACTCACAGAAACAGAAGAAGTTCTGTCTCTGGAGATGTGGGATTAAGGGTGTAGGTCACTACTCCCAGCTTTCCCTGTGCTGGGATTAAAGGTGCGTGTGATTGATTTAGTTGTTTATCCTTGTATTCAAGGTGTGTGTGATTGACTCAGCTATTTATCCTTGAATTCAAGGATCAAGGATTTCCTGAGCTGTCTGCCTAGGATTTGACTGTGTGCTCTCTTGGATATCCTTGGATTTATTAAATACCTAACAAATATCCACAGTAGGTGGCCTAGGAGTTTCTAGAGCATCATCTCTCTTCCTCCAATCTCACCTGAGGAGTGCTGAAATTACAGATGCATGCCACTGGATCCAGATTTATGTGGGCTTTTAGGGTATAAACATAGGTCTTGATTCTTACATGGCAAGTGCTTTACTCATGGAGACATCTCCCTAATCCAGCATTATTTTCTAAAGTCGCAGAGTTGCTCGTCAGTGACAGCAACCTGCTTAACTGCAGGTTGTGACAGTAATACTGCATGAATTCTATTTGGTATTATAATAAAAACCTGGAGCCAGATATTGAGGGAAAGCTGAAATATCATATCAGAGAGATAGAGAAATAAACTACGGCCACTTCTTACCCAGCCAACTCCTCAGCCTTGTCTCCAAAAATCCTCTAAACCCAAGCATCTCCATCCTTAGCTGAAAAAGGAAGTGCCAGGGGAAGCTGAACTCCCTCCTCTTCTGTGTCTGTCCAGCTATCTCAACTTCCTGGTTCAGCTCCTAGAGCTAGAATTAATCATCCCTTTG
The DNA here is from genome assembly GCA_004025045.1 of Sigmodon hispidus. NCBI lineage: Eukaryota > Metazoa > Chordata > Mammalia > Rodentia > Cricetidae > Sigmodon > Sigmodon hispidus. The sequence continues at coordinate 6,182 of PVIH01014196.1, read as the reverse complement.
TGATTAAAGGCATGGGTAATTACATTCTGACCTTCATGGTTTGGCTGTGGGTGATTCTGTCCTCTGATATTCCAGACTTTTTTTTATTAAATATACAGTATATCACTATATAAAAGAGCTAGAGGTCTCTCAGACATGTCTTTCTCAGTACTGGGAATTGAATCTAGGGTTTTGCATATGTTGTACTGATGCTTCACCACTAAGTTCTATCATTGACACTACTCAGCTCCTTTTTGCTGCCCCAAGCAAAGTGATCACACTGGTTAGGGTCATTTGTATACATTGGTCGTTTTCTGTGTGCCCAAAAGTGACCCTCTAAATGAATCAGCACCATTCTAAGCCCATGTTCCACTGTGGTGCACAACAACTAAAAGGACAGAGGCATTATACAGGAAACAGGAAAATTGATTTCCATCAAGGAATATTCTGCCAGGAGAAAGTTGAGAAGTAGAAGTAGCAAGATTGCCATGAGAAGGGTACATGGCAAGAATGATCAGAGGGACTTGGAGTTGTCTAAAGGCTGTTCTCTCCTTCCCAGCACCTTTGCTTGAAGCTAGAAGCTGCAGGCTGAGGACATTGAGAATTATGGAAAACCAGGCACTTTTTGTTCTCCTTTCATTCAACTTCCAGTACTGAGAAGTCCTCCCACTGATATTACTGGGGTCACAGGTTTGTGTGAGGAACTGGCCTGCTAAAACATTGTTCTCTTCTGTGGGGCACTATCACCTTCCTCTTGACCTTAAACTTCACATCTTCCAGCCTCTCCTAATCTTATATAGAAATAAGAGGTTGGGAATGTTTCAGTAACTTGCCCATTTCACTCAGTCAACTTGGGCTGAATTGTGAAACTGTGACCCCCCTAACCAGAATGCCAATTATCCTGCCAGTGTGTGTGTGTGTGTGTGTGTGTGTGTGTGTGTGTGTGTGTGTGTGTGAGTGTGTGTGTCGCTCATGTGTACACATATATGTAGTGGGTGCATGTGTGTGTGGAGTCCAGACATTGGATGCCTTCCACAGTTGCTCTCTGTGCTATTTGAGAGCAGGAACAGGGGTTCTCAGTGACCCTGGAGTATTCAGAGTCACAGGAATCTTCTTATGTCTACTACCCAAACACTGGGATAATAGGTTTGTGTCTCTGCACCCAGCTTCAAATGAATTCTGAAGATCAAATCCACAACAATTGCTTTACTGACTGAACCATTTCCCAGTTCCTACTAGATTACTTTTGGTGTTTTATTGTCTCTGTGTGTGTTTATCTTGTTTTCTAGATCAGGTTTTATATCTAGATTTGCAATGTCTTGTTATCTCCTTGGAAGTCAAGGATGTGCATCAGTTCACAGCATCTTCTTCGAGTCCTGACTTCCACTTTGCTTTCTCTGTTAGTGTGGGATTTGCAATAAACCTATGGGTGATCTCCTAGATCAGATCTTCATTCACCGTGACACCATCCACTGTGAGAAATGCTATGAGAAGCTCTTCTAGGTGAGTGTTGGAAGCCCACAGGATAAGCAGCCAAGAGCCCTTTAGTCTAATGAGACTAAAGGAATAAGACAAAATTTTGTCGTGATTTGGACCTGGGTTTACTTCAGGACCCTGCTATGTTTCTTAGATATCGAATCAGAGAATTCCAAGTCCTTGTTGTGTGCTGTATGCTACCTTGAGTACTTAAGTGTAATATGGGCAAAAACCTCTTCCTCAGGACCCTTTCCAAGTTGCTAGTCATAGTATCTTCCTCTAAAGAAATACTTCTCCCATCCATAACCTTAGCTGAATCCTCTAACCATGGGACCCCTGGGCTTATTTTGTGACAAGGAAATAAAGATGTAGAAGGGGAATGGTTCTGGACAAACACCTACTTGCTATGTGGTACAATCTGGACCTCATCCCAGGCCTCAGATTCAAGTGTGCGCGCTGTTGTGTTCCTTTGAACTACTTCCAGCATTGTTTGCATAGCTTTAGATTTCGACTTAATAACAAAGATGTTGAATAAAGCAGCATCTGGGCCAATAACCAGTGGGATTGTCCCACATGTCTGAACACAACATATTTTCCCTTTCTGGCCACACAAAGGTTGTCTTCTCTCCAAGAAATGTATTTGTATTGGACTTAGGCTCACAATCACTGTTATGGTTATCCACCCCAAGGGACCCTGGCTGTCAGGTGGTGGATGCTTACTTCAAGTCTCATTGCTACCTCTGTTTGCTTTTTGGTTCCTCTAGGCTGAACAGAAGAGAAGCTGATGAGCCCCAGACACATTTGGTTGTCCAGTTGACCCCAAATTGTTGGTTCTTCTTTCCTTACATCCTCCCCTACCTGGTTTCACTGTACTTCAGCCAACCTTGAACTGAAGTAACACATCTAGTATTGTATATGAATTACATTATAATTATACATGTATAGCCTTCTATACCATAAAAATCAAATCCACATCTCAATTGCTCCCAGGATGAAGGACTCCACTTTGACTTCCCTAAGATATGTTGGCTTTCTAATGAGTGCAGATGACCTGGTATGTTAGACATGGGCACAAATGTAAATGTCAGTGTATGCAGACTTTTGGAGGTTTCTGAGGGGCCAAACCAAATGCTGTTGACGATCCCTGGTAGGGAAATTACAGGCATTGTATACTAAGGGTTGGCAATGGGCTAATATTTACCTTGTCTGTTTACTGTGTATTGTGTAATTTTAATTTCTCATACAAATTTTAAATTTGTTTTTGGCTGAATTATGTAGCAGATTTAAATCACCTCCTCCCATTCTCCATTGAGTTTTCTAGTCTGGCATGTCAATACAGATGGGAAAGTTTACCCAGGTTTAAATTTTGATAAGATACAATATTAGGAGGCTTCTAATGAAAAGGATATTTGTGTCTGTGAATTTTGATCACTAGTTCAAGTCTTTACCCTCAGTATCCTGCTTCCTAGATTTTCCATAGAAATTCTCTGAACAGTTTTTAGGGTGTATAGGTCCCAAAAGAGTAAATAAGAAAACAGGTAAGGTCTCTTGAGACCTCACTACACACAAAGCACTGGGTTTTAATCTCTTTAGTAGTCTCTAAGATATTGTCGTTTTAGAAGTGAAGAATCCTCTAGAACTACTGTTGTCTATCTCTCTGGTGTGCATACTTTCTCCAGAAGCAACAACCACGGTGACACTGATCTAATGTTGAGCATGTGCCAGGCACTTTTTGGAGGATCCCTATTCCTACCATGAAATACTACCCTGAGGCATACTTTTTAAAATGGGACAAGTATGAAATTCACTCCATCACTGAGCTTCTTGGATCCCTCCTTGAAGCACTACAGTAATCTAATTGCCATCTAGTGAATTGTGCAGTAGACTCTGCCCTGAACAAACACTGACCTGTTATCTAGTCCTGAAATTGTTTCAAATCAACATCAGTTTCTAGGTCCTCAGGTACTGGAAGCACTAAAGGTTGATGTCTGGCAGAGCAGAGGCAGATTCCTTCCTGCAGTCTGCTAATATGCTGCTTTGATTCAACTTCACTCTGCTACCTTTGTGTGCAGCATTAAATTGTAAGCTCCTTGGAAGGAAAAATAGCCCTCAAGATTTAGGAATGTAAAATGGAGGCCTCTTCATTTGATTTACATATAAAATAGATCTTCTTTCTTCAGACTCTGAGCCCTAAGCCCATTTGAGTATGGACTTGTTCTTCCTATCCAGTAATCAGAGAAGAACATTTTATTTATTTGTATATTTATCTGCTGCATGTATTCTGAAGGGGAGAAGGAATATAGTAGGCCACATTCGCACACTAATTTTCAACTAGTCTTTCTCAAGTCCAGCTCTAGCATGGAATTTGGCAGATGGTGGGCAATAACATATGCGTGCCAAATGAATTAGTAAGAGAAAAGCAAGTCACTCCTCTAGTTAGCTAGGGAGTTTCAGTGCATGTTCCATAGAGGGGATCCAAAGTAAAGAGGCCCAAAGTGGGATGGTTTCCCCACTTTCAAGGTAAACTCTGCCATTTAAGGAGTTTTTTTAAGAAATATGGAAGCTATTCCACGACAGCTTGAAATGTTAGTATTGATTTGGATCTAAAATAGCCCCTTTAGGCCTTAAAAGACAAAAAAAGTTTCTGCAGTTAAGAAAAAGGAATGATTTTCCATTATTTCACTTCTTTTTAATTGCTTAGTGTTTTTAGTTATATTTGCTCAATCTACATTAATGTATGAAAATTATAATAAATGTTAAGATATTATGCATCAGTATTATGGTTTCCTTTTTGAATATTGTTTATGTGTATGTGTGCACATAAGTATAACTTTGGGATTTTAGGCATGTGGTTTACCAGAAGCCATTCTTGCCTCCAAACCAAACCAGACATTATGGCTCATGCCTGTAATCCTAGAGCTCAGGATATTGAAAAATAAATATATCCAAAAGCTGGGGGGGGGTGTGCAAGTTACTCTGAGACCTTGGAGCTATATACGCAAAGGAAGGGGAAAGATTTCTCAGTCATCAGTAAATCTTTCCTGAGCACTCACTGTACATGATATTGGGCCATGAAATCTATGGAAATGAAACGACTGTTGAAGGGGAAGCAGGCTCTGCCTCCTGATGTTTGACCAAGGCAGAACCCACCAACCTTATAAAACACTGACTGGTTCACAAGCTCTGCAGTGACACATGACAGTCACACTCATTCAGTAACACATTTTTACCTTCATTGCCGTGCACATGCATCACATCCAAGACACTGGACCCTCACTGAGTCCAGTCTCATGTTCTGACACACCCATTCTCATGTATATACAATGACATGAGATCACATTTACCTTCAATGATACATACTCAACATTGAGAGATATTCATACATGAACACACATGTTCCCAAAATAAAACATGATTCTTAACATATGCAGTGACTTGCATACACACCTATTCACTGATCAACATTCTTATTCACTGTCAGAAATACACATGTCAGAAATACATGAGTACATTCACACACAAGTGCACATACAAAGTCATACTTGCCTATGACTAACAACATACGCACCACAGCAAAGGACAGGAAAAAATGCTATGGCAGGCTATCTGGATGAATCATTTTCTCTTTTTTCTGTGACACCAAAGTCTGCTGGACACCCTGTACAACTAGTCCTCAAACACTCTTCAGTGGAAACAGAGCTGTCTCCTACACGATCTTGGAATACACTAAACAGGGTCTGAGTTATGCACAGCACCTATAGGGGCATCATTCCCTTACCCTTTTATAGTCCTTCCCACATCTGTCAACCTGTTACATAGATGCCTTGTGTCCTGTACAAGCACACTGCTGCACCAGAAGTCCTGAGGACTGCCTTCTATACTGCACCTTCCCTCCAGCATATAACCCCTTTATTCCTGCTCTTGCCAAGTACCCTGGGAAGACAGATGTCATTGTACCCCACAGCCATTGGCTACCAATAGCCTGACTCCTTCCCATCCAAGAGACCATTGCAGTCCCTTATGTTTTCAGACATGCACATGCCAGTGTCAACCCAGCCACCACTGTTGCCCTCTAACACACTCCCAGCAGAAGCATGACATAGCTGGAACAATCAAGAAATTTATTCAACAAAACTTGTACTAAAACAATTTAAAAAGTGTTAACACAGAAGCATTCAATGGGAACAAGAAGCCACAGGTCCTTCTCCGCTCCCAGGGCCCCCCTACACAAGTACCTTCTGCTATAATATATTGTATATTAGGTGCCCTAATTCTGCCTTTTGTCAACATGAACTGATAATGGCTTTTTTTTTTTTTAAGGAAAGCTCTCAAGGAATCACCAATGCAGAGTAGTGCTGCCCTACAGCATACACAGACTAGTCACAAGGAATTAGGGAGCATAGTTTGCAAAACCCCACCAACCACAGAAAATAGTCACAAGTAACAGCAGGAGTAGCATATCACAACACAGTCCCACGTCATGTCATGGAAGTCATCAATCAGTCCCTTCTCAACATCTTTGCCTCCTGCTGGCTGCCAGGACTGGGCCTGGGGGTTCTGGGAAGCACGAGATCAGGTAAGAAAATGCACGCACATCTGCAGGAGAACAAGCAGCAGGCAGCTGGCCTAGATGCACACCAGGAAGGCAGATGAGAAGTTCACAACACCAGTGGAAGAGGAGTTAGCATAGCCTTAGCTGGCACAGAAGCTCACAACACGTGCCAAGG